>DWHO01001623.1:0-14949 GCA_018247575.1 Eurytides lysithous rurik | reverse complement strand
CACCGGATGAAATGCGGAAGCAAAAACACTTCCACTTCACGCCGATTTTCTGTGAGGTCGTGGTACTAATCCGGTTCAGCCGGCTCATTCAGCAGCGGGAACAGCTGCGTGGCTTTACCACCGTAAAGTTATGTATGTTAAACGTCAAAAAATTATACGTTACAGAAAGGGCACCTTTAAAGGATATATTCACATTAGCTGATAACGGCACTCGATTCACTACGAGTAAAGAAGCAACATATGATTTTGTATATTGCGTTGACATTCAAACATGTCGTGATCTCCGTTTTTGGGCAGACGATCAACAACCGGTTGGTCGGCCTAAGGTAACAACACCCAAAAATAGTAATATACTTAAGGCATATTAAAGTAACGAACACATACGAAACGTAAAAAAATTCAGAAACTGTATTTAGAAGTAAAGTTAAAAAATGTGGAAGCATAATATTTAGACCATCGGTGTATCTCTCATTAGGTACTTTTATTTGGCACTTTTACTTTTAATTGCATTCTATATTTTAAAAAATTGGTTGCAAATCAGCCATTTGAATAATGAAATTTATTTATTATGAGAAATCTATGGGATGGGGATATGGTTTATGTTAATATCGCTGGAAAGCAGAAACGTAGTAAATGACACATGAGGTCATTTTTTTAAATTCATCTTCATCATCGTTAGGCAAATGACGTCCACTGCTGGACATAGGCCTTTCCCAAGGATTTCCACAACTGGCGGTTTTGTGTTCTTAGCATCCATCGGCTTCTTGCTATCTTCTTTTTTTAATTACATCGTTGAAATCAGTAAATAAAACCAAGTCCGCCAACATTGTTGTATGATACGGTGGTATGGTGTACAGCCATTGGTGTATGACTGGTGAAAAATTTTGGTTTTGCTGGTTACTACGTTTTCTGTTCCAGCGTCGATATAAACTAAAGAGTCATACTAAATATATCAGCCCGTCGCTGCTAAAATTCGATTTGTACTGGGGACAGTACAATTCCAGATGTGAACTGGGATAATGAGGAGCGTGAACATGCAGACTTGTTTTAGGTATTACTCACCATGGGGCCAATCTATACACAGCGTCCTCAAGGTCCTGGCGAATTTCGTCTGCAACAATTATAACGAAGTCAGATGGTTTTTCTACTACACGCAACGGTATAAAGATATCTACGAAAAATTGCGTTATAAAATTATATCAATTAAATATTTGCAGATTGAGTCTTTGATATGATTTGATGACATCCTCCCATTGTCTCCCTCTCCCTTGCTCTGTTCTCATTTTAAGGACCGGCAACGCATTTGTGTTTTGATGCTGTGAATTTCCATGGACAGCGGTTGATCGTTTACCATCAGGTAAGCCGCTTGCTCGATTTCCTTCTACTCCATAAAAAATATGACAAAATTGAAGTACTTAATTTTTTTAAAACATTTAAAAAAAAACACAACGAGGGAATAGGGTATTGGCTTACTTTAATGACCAGACAAAATGAATAAAAAATTGTAACACCGATAAAGTTTATAAGACATCTCACAGGTCAATATACAGTTAAAGTCGAGCAAGTTGACAATATGAAAGAACAACGAAATATTTATAGATCATTGTCACGCAGTGTACAAAAGAATAAAACTTGATAAAATGTTTCGTGGATCATACAATGGGTTTTGCCAACAATGGGATACTTCGACGAAACAACATTAGTATGGTCGTGTATAAAGTGCAAATACATTAAGAGCAAGGTTACTTAGAGGCAAATCAGCTCCTTGCCATTTTTCAATTGGAACCGCTCTATTATAATAATGACAAGCTTAATGCATTACAATGACTAATATCGGAACAAACGCTGACCCAACAATGGCGTCACCACTGACGCTTGATTAAAAACAGCCTTCGATTCCAGTTTAATAAATCTCAAATATCGGTTCTATTACCACGATAGTGGGTTATTTCCGACAGCTAATAAGTTTATGCTAGATTCATTTACTACCAACTTTTGACTACGATTTTCGATTCTAAGACATGTTACCACCAGATTTACGAGCTATATAAGTATATTATTCATGTTATTTTCGATAGCTAATAAGCGTATGCAAGATTCATTTACTAAAAACTTTTGACTACGATTTTCGATTCTAAGACATGTTACCACCAGATTTGCAAGCTATATAAGTATAATATACTTCATGTTATTTCACTGCTGCCTAAAAAAAGACTGCATTTATGTACATATATGTATTATGTACATATAACAGTCTTCAGTAGAAGTATGAGTATAAGAAGAAGTACAAGTATATTAGTGTAGGAAGCTTTGAAGGAGCTTGTCAAGTTTTATGCGAAAATCGTTGTAGCAGTTATTGTTTGACATCAGGTGAGCATCGCTTGCTCGTTTGCCCGTCTACTCCATAAAAAACAAACCGTTCATGTTAAAGAATGGACACGGTCGGAATGTCGAGAGCTAAATATCAGGTATAAAGGATTTCCTTTAGAGCCTAAAATAGTTTTATTTTATAGCGGTTACAGTTATGAAATAAATATTATGTTCTACTGTGGAACAAATATGCAAAAATTAAAAAAATAACAATAAAAGACACCCCAGAAAACAAGATTTTTATATAAATTGTCTTCAGATCACTAAAGATTATATTAATACGCAAACATACAATATTTTTTTACTTTTTAATGGTGTGATTACGAATCAGTAGTCAATGATACAAAATTCATAATCTTGTAGGTGATGTCACTCATCAATTTAAAGTTATTCTATTTAAAATAATTTATGTATAATGAACATATTTAATAAAAACCAATCCTGCTCGTTTTTGCTATTTATGTGTAAATTAATGAATTCGTAATGACTTTTGTTATTTATTTATTTAAATTGTCTAGAGGTCTATAAACTGCGTCTGATCTGTCCATTCTATTAGCTTATCTAAACATTCCATTGGTCCGTATAGTTAAGTCATGATGGAATGTACATTTGACTCATAAATATTTAGTATTGTTATTACTGTTTTACTCCGAAGCGTAAGTAAGTTTGCATTGCTGGCAAAAAAATTGCGGCGTTAGTTATTTGAAACTGCAACTCACAAGCGGAGAATGCTGGGCATAAACAGTGATAAAAAAATTACTGCCGTGGAAGAGAGACATGCTACATAAACAGTTCTAGATTTTTAAAAATTACATTGAAACAACTCATTAAAAATGAATTTTGATAAAAAGTGTTCATAAAACGCAACTACAATCGTACCGGTTTCAATAGGTTACAAAATTACATAACGTTAGGATATATAGTAATAGTTTTCCATCTATATACGTATAAGACAATTGTCATGTTTTCTTGTAGTGGTCAAAGGAAATCAAATTTCGTTATTCCACGTCGGCTTATTTAATGTTTACTAAAGTAATATGTCAAGAGAGGCACCGGCAGGTAACATTGGATCTTCCTTAATTACTGTACAGATAAAAAATTGTAAGCCAAAAATTAGCATTAATTAAAGGAAGCTACCGTTTACCTCACCAAAAGTTATTCTCACTTATCTTACTAAACCAAAAGTGAAGGTCAAAAATCAAAATTGGATTGGTTTACAATCACTTTTTGACGTCTAATGATCTACTACCTGTTTGGAAAATAATGACTCGCAAAGAAATAGCGTTTAAATAGAAGGCAACTTACATGTGCTTTCAAGTCTGAATAGATTGAAATTCCGCAGGAGATAATCGTGCAGGGTCAGGAATTGGAGATTCAGCTTGGGTAAGGCAAGGCAGTTTTCTCCGCTGTATATCTCAGTAGGGACGACATTCTCATCCCAAATCACCTCCTCGGTAGGGTACAGTGGCATGGAGTTCAACTCTTCCAGCTGTGATATACGCCTCTCGTGTCTCGAGATCTGGTTAGTTAATTAAGAATTAGACTCCGTAGTCGATACAGACACCATGATTAACAAAACATCAAAGGAAACCGTTTACTTTATATTTAACAAAATTTCCGTCTTTGTGGATGATCGCCTTAATGGGGTAGCAAAAAACGATTGCTATCCAAGTTCTTTCGAGTTGGTATTGAGCTCTAAATGTTTATGAGTCTTGTGGTTGTATATCGACTGCGGTAAGAAAGTTAAAAAGGGGCTATCCAATTCGTGGAAACTAGCATTTCCACGGATTCGGCGATCCGATGAAGCTTTATAAAGCTGCATAGGCTAAAAGCATCAACGTCAGTCCAAATAAGATAAGATAAGATAAAAAGGGGAAATAGTAGTTAAGATTGAATATGAGACCACAGTATCAAAATTGTTCCTCTTTAAGAGGATAAACATTAGTTTGACTGACACAATTTGTCAACCATGGAAACATTTACCTACGTTTACGTAATGTTACTTAACAGGTTTATCTTACATTTATTAAGGATTGAAATAACTTGTGGATGGCAAAAAAATAACAGAACAATGAAACTCACCATTGTTAAAAGGGGAGAATAGACTTATTTTAAAGTCAGAAATAAAGCTAAACCAAAGACTGTTTATAAACAACGACCTGCAATAGATTTGCGCGGATTAATTCTGCAATATCAAAACTTGCTTTTTTATAAACCGATTACAATACAAAAACAGAAAGTATTCGAATATAAAACGTTTTTTTACTGCACCCCATTGATTCTGCATTCAACGAATGAAGCAGGCAAATTCATTTTTACTTTTCACATAAACCTTTCATCAATTTAATGTCTTTCCTCATTGGCTATCTTTTCTGCGAGCTATATATGGTAAAGAATGAACAACTGTAATGTACTGACCAATAATTCTCTGAGGAAGTCCTTGTCTAAACGATGCCAGGGAGCTTCGTTCTCTTTGCCTTCGGGTGGGACAAGGTTCAAATATGTGGCGATGGCGCGCAAGGCTTTGTCACTGGTCAGGAAATAAATTGATAATGTACGTATATATTGCGCAATCTGCTTTTGCAGGATGCAGAGGGCTAATGTACAGTTTTTTTTATTTGTATATATTAAATACATAAACAACAACGTAACGATGAGGTGGATGAAATAGTTCCACTCAGCCGTGGCAGCCGTGGCTCCAAGCGGTGGTAAATTATTTATCATGAGATATAGATATCAGATTATTGCTGTAGTTAACTCTGCTGTGGTTTCCGAGCACTTGCTTTAATATTCAAGGTTAAGGAGTTAAAAGTATCGAAGAAATATTTTTAGATTATGTGAATTCCGCCAATCCGCAATTGAGTCGCTTGCGTCCAAATATACACTGAAGAACCAAGGTATTCGCCCAGAAGTGGAATTTTTGTGTTGGCTGTTATTACACCAGGTTTTATGTCCTCTTTTCGTAGTGGTAATTATTGAATTCCCATCACCGGACAAATTTACACAAAACTATTTAATTGTCTTACCCTGTATAGGATTTACTTTTTTTAACGATAAACAAAAACAATTCACGAAATTAAAAAAAATCGAGTCTCATTAAAATTTTTTGTTTCTTCCATTCCATTTTGTATGACTATAAAATTAGCTTTCTTTACATTTGATAAATAACCTGTGTTAGATTAAAATTTGTATTGTAGTTAACATCTTCAAAAAATAATAAAATCGAAACTTACCTTAAATTGCCAAAATGCTTTTGTAAAGACTCCCTTGTGTCGACGCTGGCGACATTAGCTAAAGCGAAAAGACGTAGGTCGGGAAATTTAGAGAACGCTGCTTTCTGAAAACGAAATAGATTTATAAGAACATCAAAAATATCGAAAAAGAAAAGTAAAATTAATAAATTAACTATAGTATTGAATGTATTTGTCAGTTCATAATTTACGTAGTCGTTTAAAGTACAGTTATTACTTATAATATTTGTGTCTTGTCTAGGTTTTGCACAAAATTGTCATATGCCCGTTAATCGTATCAGCTCGAGAAAATTCTTAAGATTTTTTTATTGACCAAACGAGCAAGCGGTTTACCTGATGGTAAGCGATCACCGTTGCCCATGGACATTACAGAACTTGCAAACAAGTGCGTTGCCAGCCTTTAAAGGCGTAATTTTTTAAAGGAGGGAGTAGGAGGGTGGAAGGGAAAAGGAAAAAGGAAATATAATCGAATAATTTGCAATATACAAAGAGGGATAAGGATCTAATTAATTGAAAAAAAAACACACAAAATGCAAAATAGTTATCGAAAAGGTTCCTCCTGTTAAAACCTAATTAATGATAAGAACATGGTTTGTATACACAATGAAGTTAGTAACAATTAGTTTGTTATTTGATCTTGAACCCGTTTTAACTTCATATTGGGGTTAGAATTTAACAATAGTTCCCGACAGCCCTATGTCGATAAAGGTCCAAATTTATCCTAACAAGAAACCATTTTTGGTTCGCATTGATGCTATTTCCTATATTAAAGAATTGCATCAAGGCATTTGAGGTATTTTGTGCGAAAGTGAAAATGAATCAATGAACAAAATATGAAACTGTTATCTTAAAATTATAATTTGAATTTACAACAAATTTGACAAGACGAGCGTTTCGATTACCGCCATGCACCTGGTGGTAAGCGAAATGCAGTAATCATAGCAATGCAGTGGCAAATATTTCAAATTTCATGACTTTAAAACTTCCGGGCCCTACGACGCTTCATCCATTCATGAGAGGTGGTATATATCTTCTTGTCGATTAATTACCCCCGCGATATTGCCCTTCCAACCTGTATATAATAAACAGGTTACAGGTTAACAAATAGGTCAATTCAGTGGTATCACCCCAGGCGGGTACTGCAAAAGAGTCCAATCACTTATAAACCTGTTTAAGACAATTTCAAGAAATATATCTGAACAGCCTGTGTAAAATAAAACAGCGATAAACTTGAAAGTTTGATGATAATTAAGTAAAATAATAATTAAACTAACGAAATATGACAAGTGGAATATTTTACTTATTGCCAATATGGTTGGAGTGATTTCTTCGAAATTGTATTTAACGTCCAAATAATTATTTACCTGCAAGGAGGTTATTCTTGAGTAGTGTTGCAAAGTCATGTCTCGGTCCATCATCGGATCACCAGTTTCATCACTAATCTCGAAACGGGCGTAGAACTTCAGCATTTGTAGCAGCTGCAACAAAAATATGTATGTGAAAAATATATCTACAGAAAAGTGCACTCTGGTGTTGATATGTTTGTTCCCTCTCAAGTATTCGTGAACTTAAAGAAGTGAATTTTTAATCGGTATTTAAGCTACGTTTTCTTTAGCGAATCATAAATAAGCATATAAAATATATATTTTTAAATGTTCACATTTAATAATTCCGTTTAAAGAAAACTTTGTATAGCATATGTCTTTGTTCACCTATCATTATTTTAGCAAGAATAACTAGCAACTTGGCCCTGCCTGATTTCAGTAAAAACCTTGTTAATTAAAGTCAAGAATCGATATTTTACACATCGCCTTAAAGTCACGATCAAGGTAAGTCAAGAAAATAATTCAGTTTTTTTTAAAACTGCGCAGTATTCGCGGACATGTCTAAATTGAAGTGCGCGAATGAATAATAATTAAATTCAATACATGCCCGAAAAGAAGGGTGAAAACTTGCATAGTATTGTAACTAAATTGGGTGTTTTCCTTAACTCACTCAATATATTTTCAAAACGTTCGTGGGTTACGTACTAATACCAACGGTATTTGTAATGGATTAATTTGTAGTCACTACGATGTAATTGTTTTAATAGCAATTTCTATTAACGGTAATGCGAGAATCAACAAGTTATTCGACAATAGATACGTGGGATCATAAAAATACTGGGTTTCGCGGAAGTAAAGGAAGTGGTGGAACTGCGTCGGAAAAATTGAATAAGAAGGTAAATGCAAAGAACTGGAAAATTTAATCCCTGAATACGATTGAGCAACGTTTACTCAATAAGCGCTGCAGTGCACTTGCAAATATACTACAATCAATATATTAAGAAGGGAGAAGAAACCGAAAGGGGAAAGAAATACGAAAAAATCATAAACGGAATCAAAATACTATCGAATAGTAAGGATATCAGTGATTTGTATGCCTTCTATTTTGTAACTGGATATGTACATACTTGGCACTATTTCAACGAGAGTGCTAAAGAGACTTTAAACTATAGCAATAAGTAATCTAAGTTCTACTCTATTCGCTTCCTGTTTCTTCGTTACCTCAATGATATTTTTAACGCTTTCGTATATTTGTTTAAGACAAATACATACGTATACCTGTTGAAGGCAGGACTGTTTTGCAGTGTATTTACCGGGTGATAACAATCTCTTATCACTGGGTGACGAATGCATGACAAAACTGGGCAAAGTTTAGAACGGGCACAAAGTATTAATTGACATTGTGTTCCCATGGTTAAACGTGACAATTACTGTCAGGCGCACGACTTACCCGTATCGCCATTTACTTTTACAAAAAACAAGTTAAAACCTGGGATAAAAATCATGATCTGGATAAACCTGAAACGTAGTAGCCGAACGGTGCGCGGCATCGACCCCGTTCAAGGCCAGCGTACAATGGCGCCATTAGCTCAGCTCCTTACTTTTTAACATGGTGTGAGCAGTTGTGTTCGGTCGTCGAATTTCACCTTCATGTTTTGATTATCTTTTTACTCAAAGGAATTTATGAACGTAAATAAGGACGTAAATGTATTTAAACTTTAGCTTTTTGCACTTGTCCACCAATAAACTTTGAACGCAGGATTTCACGTTGGTTGGTATTTGGTATGCTGAATAAGGGGTACAAAACTTTTCTTTTATAGATAAATTTTGAAAATTAACTGTAACAACACCAATAGAACGTAATTTTTTACATTTTTATTATGTAAATAGTTTTTAAATTACCTTAAAGCACAACAACAAAATTTATTTTTTATGGTTTAAAGTTGATGTGTTGAGAAATAAATTATAATTAATGATAACTTATTTCTCTACTTTAACATCAACTGTTTCCTTTAATTTTTTTTAATATTAAAATAATACAAATTTGCCTAGCCACCAAAACTTTTACTCAATAAATTGAACGTATTGTAATGAACGCGCTACCGTAATTAAATATGTCTACGTATGTATGTAGTGTAATTGTTGAAAATATAAATATAATTAAAATAAATTCATCTAGGTAAATTGTTTAATAAGGGCTTGTGAAGTTTGTTTACCTACAATCACCACGGCACACCAGGCACGGTTATAAATAAAAAAACCGGTTACTGCGGGTGTTACTTTGGTACCCGAATCTTATTACAAAGTTCATTCCTAGAATAAAGCTTGCTTAAATAAACAACATTAATCAAAATTACCTGATGTTAAAATATTTTAAATCTGATGGTTTGTTTAGTTAAAAAGTCATTGATCTAAAAGCTGTTATACTTTAGCGCTATCGTTGTTTTATCGAGTGTTATTTCTTATGAACAGAGTGAAAATTTCGATCTATTTCGAATAAAATAAACCTGGTTAAACATGTGGACGATTAGATAGTTTACGTTTCGAAGTCAGTGTTGCCATTGAGTGATTTTTACCCAATTTTAGACACTTTGAAATTTGTTCTGGGTGTGATGGGGTGGATGTTGTACTTTAAAAGTAAAATTTTGAATAAAAAAGATTTACAGTAAGCTAATAGTACGCTCTTAATGTGTTAGGATATATATATATTTTTTTAATATTTGAGATATTGTAATTAATATTATAGTTTATTCAAAAGATTTCATAAAGGGAGTGAATGAATCATATACTATAATAGTCAGCTTGTCGATTAACCATAACAGAACAGCGCAGAACAGTATATAGAAGTGCGCCAGTTAGGATAACAGTACAATATAATGAACTGCATGAGTTGAATCTCTGCTGACCCTGTTGTACGCTATGGTATATACCATTCAGATATCCAAAATTCTAAATCTATTCCCAGTAATTCTCCTAGAATCATTACCCTGTAGACCAGAACATGTGTTGCCAAAGGAAACTTTGCGAAAGAGTCATACCATGAACAAACTGTCTAAATTATAGAAAGTAAGTAGAAAAATGGACACAAGGTTATTTAAGTCAATACTGAATTTTATTAACGAATTTATTTATTATTTAAAATCGCGTTCATGGTCACGTAACAAAGTGAATGTCATAGTAATTAAAAGATTCAAATAAAAAGCGATAAAATCGGTAAAATATGTTATAAATTGCACTAAGTATCCTAATCACCAAATAGAAAAATTTATTGCATAATATCTGTATATTAATACTTGAAGAGAAAACTTTGGACCCCTTTTATAGCCTATTGCGCTCGCGGAGGGGATTGAAATTTGGCAGAGTTGTAGTTTATAGTTATAGTTTTGTGAACATTATTTTTTTATGTTATTCATAAAATATATATTAGATTAGATAAGCTAATTCGTTCATTGTTTACGTTTATACTACTAATTTCAAACACTTTATTTGTCAAACCATAAATGCCATAGTCATAAACTATATTATTCAGCTACTAAAGAGGACTCTCAAGAAAGCCTCCTTGGTCGATTTCGATCAATAAGCGAGTACTAATAAATATCTAAATTTTTAATCTGTTTTAGAAAAACCTATTATTACAAAAATTGAATAGAAATTAGATAGGTTGTTATGCAATATAGGATATTGAACAACAAACAATTTGATATAAAGTAAAAAAGATTTTTTTCCGTAAACAAGTATGTGAGAATTTTACACGCAAAGTGGCAACATTTGGGGTAAATCTTAACAGACAAGTCTCGTGAAAATTCTGTGTACACACGAAGCGATGGAGAGTAAGCGCGGTGTTTTATTAGTTAGCATCATTCTTCCAATCACGTAGCGCCTAAAGTGGCACAATGTTATTCGGTTTTAAACATTTGAAAATGTGCCTCTTCGCGAAGTTCTGTATTATATCAGTGATTTTCTCGAGTGCTGCTGTTTCTACACACAATGCAGAGACCAAAAATGCTTCCTGCTGCTCTGAAGGACAGTTTTTATACAGGAGTGATAACAGCAGCAAAGAATGCTGGGATCCTATTTCCAGGATAAACTCACCCCTTTCAGTTATCTGCAAAGACTATGCGATGGTGACTGAGGATTTTTACAAATTTACCTTAAGCGATGCCGGTTATTTACTTCTGTCTATAACTAATAATGTATTCGAAATGGAGCCACAAACGTAAGATATTCTGCAGTATCAAACAATAAAATGTATAATATCTTTTAGTTCAATAAAAGTTTTAACCTTATTTATAGGTAAAATTATAGCGAAAAAACGCGAAGATTATTTGAAAAAAGTTTTAAAAAATTATCACTTACAAATATTAAGAAAACATTATGTCACCATCTATAAAAGTTCATACAACATTAATCCCTTTGGGTTTATAAATTTATATAGAAAATATTATAAACCAATTTGAAATAAAAATAAGAATGTTTCAAATAATTCAGACATTATTTTAAAAAGTTCCGAAGTGTTCTAATATCAAAGAAATTTCCTATAGACCAATTTCGAGATAAAGCGTTTAGAGTAAGAAAATAATTATCAAAATCGATTGACAACCGACAGAGATATCACCGAAATACAAACAATAAAACAAGACAAATTGGGAACTCCTTTAGTTCTTAGAACCCTCATAAAAAAAAATGTATTTTCTAAATCGCCGACGGTGGGGGTAAACGTATTGTTTATGCTGACAACACAAAGTTATGGGACGTCAAAACGGTGTAGTGTTTGCCGCCGTCGTGATGCGTGCGCGTGAGATTTCGTCCTTCTTATCACAGTAAATTTGCTCAAGATAGAATCTATTAACATGACCTTAATCAAAGTGAAAGTTTTGTTGATTTTCGCTGTAAGTGCGGTGCGTGCTATGACGGACGGTGGTCTCTGTTGCCCCCTCGGACATTTTATAAGGAATGTTGGAAACGACAGCGAGGTGTGCTGGGAGCCCGAGACAGATAGAAATACGTCGGTGCGGTTGACTTGCGAAAGTAGGGGAATCGTAACGGAATATATGGACCTCAGCTTCGAGGTGAACGATGCTGATCTCTCACTAATAGTTATTACGCCTTACTCAAAAATGGAATTCGCGAATGAAACGTAAGGAACCGTCTACAAATGCCCCCACAAATCGTTACGCGGTCGAATCAAATGTTTACAAAAAGTACCCACACACAGACACATATATATATTATATATTTCCAAGTTTGTTGGTATGAACTCACGTGTAGTGTATTACACTAAACATGAGTTTAAAAGATATAAGATATTAAGTGCTAAATTTAGTTACATTTCAGAAATTTCATTAAAATCGTATGATTTTTGTAATTAGCATATATAAAATACCATAAATACACATTACAGTAAAAAAAGTTTAGTTTAAAACTTGTTAAAAAAGTTAAGTTTTAAAGTCTTATAATAATTAGGAATAAAGTGTTTTCGTTGGTACCAATAATATGCTTCAAACTAAAAATACGCTAAAATACGTCAAACGTAGACTTAGGTGTTTTAAGATGCTGAATCAATGCTACGATAATTATGTCGTGTTGTAGGAGAAGATAACATTTTTCCCTTATACTCCTTGAACAATTTCGTTAGAATATGCTTAAATTCTTTTAGATTTTGTGTCGGGAACTTTACACGGAACATCGATAACGTCACGGTGTCGAATTCAACAAGAGCAGCAATAATATGCTCTGATGAGGAGGAGCCTATAGTGGACGACAAAACAATGGCCTACTGCATGATAGTGTCCGTTGTTTTCCTCACGCTCACGGCCCTCATCTATCTAATTCTCCCTGAAGTCAGGTATTACATACCCTATAAGCTATTTCTTCATTTAATTTACATGATTTAATCACGATTGAATTAATTATATTAGAGTAAATTTTAATATCATTTCAGAGATTTGCAGGGGAAAAGCATTATAAACTTTTGTATCTCACTGGCTTTGGGCCTAACATGTTTGGCCATCATGAACCTCCTAACGTCATATTCTGATATGGCTCTCTGCGCTGTCAGAGGTACTTTTGCTTTTACTAAACGATTTAACGTATTATTGGTGAAAATGAAATAATGTTCATTTTATGATTTTGCAGGATTCCTGACATACTTCTTTTTGATTGTATCTTTCTTCTGGACTAATGCGATTTCAATTCAGATACTTCGCTGCATGAGGTAAATACAGATTGCGATTAATTATTCAAGTGTATCGTGCATAAGCAATCAATGTACACTTATTTTATTTAAAATGTTCCAGACGCCCTTTTATAGTGGACTATGGTTGGAGAGAATTTGCATGGTATGCCTTGTACGCGTGGGGGAGTGGGGCGTTGATTACCATAGTCATGGCGATAGTCAATTATCACCCCGGAGAACACCAGAGGCCAGGGATAGGATTGAACCATTGTTGGTTTTTCGGTATGGATATAAAAATTATTGCTCATGGGTAGGATCAAATGAATATTGGCTTCAAAGAATCCTTATTTTTAAACTATCCACGAATAGATCAATTTTGTGTAAAATAAAGTTGATTTCTGTGTCCTTTTTTTATTACTGGAAGCGTCTTTTTAAGTTCTTCATGTTCAAAACTTTTGTTTCCAGACTATAAACAGCAGTGGTACTACATGTATAGTATAATGACTATACTAATAACGGCCAACATATGCATATTCTTTTATACATCGCGTCTCCTGTGGCGTCATAGTTTTGCCTCTACTCACATGAAGGCGTTAAAATACAAGTGAGTACGAATTTAACATCCATTTTGTTATTTCTTAAAGATCTCCTTTTGTTAAAAAAAAATCCAGAATCTTGGTACCATACTACTGTGATCAAAAAGTAAGGTGAATTTGGTTATAAAACGTAAATGTAATTTATTCTTCCAAATCAACTTCATCCCCTTCAACGTAATGCCCGTCCGATAAAACGCACTTATGCCAACGCTTTTTCCAGTCCTCGAAACAGTCGAAATAGTCTTTTTCCGGCATAGCCTTCAAGACCTTCTTCGATTCGGTTTTAATCTCCTTAACCGTGTGAAAAAAGCGTCCCTGTATTGGTCTTTTGAGTTTGCTGAATAGTCAAAAGTCGCACGGAGCCAAATCAGGCGAATACGGTGGTTGCGGAACGATATGTCGAGTCGAGTTTTTGGCAAAAAAGTTGCGAAGATCCAATGCAGTAGGATATTGTGAATTATCGTGATGAAGGAACCAAGAGTTGTTCGCCCATAATTCCGCATAACGCTCAAATAATATTCTTTATTGACAGTTTGGCCTGGCGGAAGAAATTTATAGTGCACCACACCACGATAAGCATAGAAAACTGTCAACATGACCTTGATTTTCGATTGACTTTGTCGTGGTTTTTTCGGTCTTACTTCAACTTTTGCACGATAATCGCTGGATTAGTCGGTGGTTTCAGGGTCATATGCGTAAATCCAAGTCTCGTCTCCAGTAATGATGCGTTTCAAGAGGTCCTGATAGTCAGACAGCAAAGTTTCACACACATCAACTCTACGCTTTTTTTCCAAAAAATTGAGCGATTTTGGCACCAATCGAGACTTGATGCGTTTGAAACACAAAACATCCTTCAAAATGGTCCGGGCTGAGCTAAATGATATTCCAACACTATCAGTGAGGTTCCTAATTGTCAATCGACGATTTTCAAGCACCAAATCTTTGATATTTGGACGTGGCCTTCGTCGGTAGACGTTTATGGTCCAGAGCACGGTTCATCATCAACGCGTTCTTGGTCCGCTTTGAATTCGTTGTACCACTTATAAACTTTTTTTATGCCATAGCTTGATCATCAAAGGCCTTCCGCAACATTTTCAACGTGTCCGCACAAAAATATTCGTTCCGCAAACATAATTTGATGCAAGTTCTTTGCTCAACAAAATTACCCATTGTAAAAATCTAAAAATTCATTTTTGGCTGCTTACAAAAACAAGTGTAACTCGGAGATAATT
>DWHO01001622.1:0-14953 GCA_018247575.1 Eurytides lysithous rurik | reverse complement strand
GTGTATCTACGGTACGTAGTTTCTACGGTGATAGAGCCACGCAGCTGCTCCCGCTCTCACTCCCCTTTCTATCTCTTTTTCCATCCCCAAGGGGTCCCCCTATTGATCCTTCTCTTCCCCTTCCTCTCACTCCTTCTCCTTCTCCCTTTAAAAAAATCGTTGCTTAAGGGATGGCAACGTATTTGCTAGTTCTATAATGCTGCAAATGTACATGGGCGGCGGTGATCATAAGTGATGATAAGCCATCAGGTGGGCCGCTTGCTCGTTTGTCAGCCTAAATCATAAAAAAAAGTCTATTATCTTACTTTCTAGACAGTCGGTGATAAAATAATTATATTTTATTATTAAACTTACCAGTTATTGACAAAAGTGCCCCTAGAATAACTATATATGCTAGAATAATGAGCTCATTACAAATAAACGGCAATGACATAGGTTACTGTCACATACTTAAATCTTGCTACGCAAATGATGTCGACTGTTGTATTAAGTTAAATAAAAACGTTTCTGTAACTTAATTGTTATCTGTATTTTGTGGATAGAGACAAAGAAACAGTTTGTCCTCCTAGTTTGTCAGACTTATTAATTATTACGAATATTAAAAGGTAAGGTTTACACAAATTTTCGATTTTACAACGATATAACATTTTTAAATAAATTATATATTTACATGTTGTTATCTGACCGAGTATTTTGTAAATCGCTTCTATTCCTCGGGCGTTCATGAGGTGAGAATGAAGGAGGAATAATGCGGCTCCAATTATAACAGGGGAGAGGCGTCTAATGAAAAATAAGCTCCATGAATACCTTTCTCGGGGCGGCAGCACGGTCTATTATTTAGCAACGACGGAGGAGCGACATGAAAAATTGCCGCCCCACCGCCGACACAGACATATTTCTTTGGGAAATTTCAGATATGGAATATGTAGATGTGTTTTTAAATAAAAGATCGTCAATTAGTGTGTTAATTGTAAATGTTTAATTTTCGAGACGACTTTGTTGCGGTCATTGTCAGCCAGTGGGTAAAAACTTAACCAAGACCACTTGTCATAAGAACAACGTATGTTTTTTGTAATTATTAATAATTATAAACATAATACTTATTATATGGAACCAATTTATAAAACAGCATATAATAAGTCTAATTCAGGATAATGCTAAAAGCTAAATATTATTGCTGTATTTCTATAAATAATTTTTTTTTGACTATGGGCCATATATTCCGAAGAAATGTGTTGATGTTTCATAAACAACATCTTCATTTTATCCGTAATTTTCGCTGGGTCGCAGCATAATATAGAAACTGCTGTGTTATTACATTTGTGTCATCTCCAATGGTTTCTACTTATTGCCGCAAAGAAATATTGGCATTAATTCTAAGTTTATTACCACTGAACATTACAACACATTAAAACGTCTGTAAAAGGAAGCGAGAAAAGCTCAAATCAGTTCAATGCCTTTAGTAATTGCGTCAATTTTATTTCGTACGACAATGGCGTATAAGACTTTTTCGATTTCTATTTAATTGAAAACAACACGCGCGCATTATGTTTTGACCAATCGTTGGCCGCATCGTTTTTTAAACGACCAATGGTTGGACGCGGATGAAAGCATGCTTCGTTCCCGTGCTCCGTACCCCAAGTCCGTGAGCGTTTTCATGCAGGAGATACTGCGAAAAGCGTTTACGGAGTTTTCGACCGTATTGTATTGTATAATCAGCCATCATGGACGCCGGGGCAATTCATACAGCGTTTCTAGAAGTGAATTGTCGTATTTCGCCCGCTTTTCCCCCGTGGGAGAAAATGAGAAGGAAGTATGGAAAATAAAGCGTTGGAAAGGAACAAACATAGTTGGCGTTTAAGTCCTTTATTCTTTTAAATCTGATACTGTAATTTTCCCGCTTTTATTCGGCGCGTTGCTGTGCTGGCAATGTCGTTACAATGTAACGTATATTCGTAAATATTTTCTTATGGCAGATTATTAGTACATAAATGGATACAGTTCCAAATTTGTGTGGAAGAGATATCATTGCTGCGCCGTTTTATCTTTGATATATAACGTAAGACGGTTAACAATGAATCGTTGGATAATTATTTGTACAGTTCCTTTTAGCTGACATTAATAGGACATTATTTACAATCAACTACCATAAAATATGCCTTATATTTTTAAGGAAATAAACTCATGAGACTTTCAAGTCTTGCGCCTGATGGTGAGCGACACGTCTCTCTATAAAATATAGTGCCATACAGAACCTGATTGACCTTGCCCCCAAACGGTGGTAACATTGCCCTTTTAACCGAAACACAGTAGTGTTCCCGCATTATTGTTTGGCGGTAAAATAACTGGCACTGCAGTGTTACCAGCTCAGGTAACCCTGCATTGCCAGTACTCTCACTCTGACACTGACACTCTACAAAAGGGACTTTCCATTTAATAAATATATGTTGGCTAAACTGAATGTTTCAAAAATTGACATAGTATTCATGTACGATCACGAATTTGTTATAGTGGATTAAATTTCGCATTTCTTTCTAGTTTTTCTGATCTTATCGTTAGTAGTGGACTGCCACTTTCAGTATTGAATACTCAAGATAGATTAAAATTCATAAGTATTGATCGATTATTCCGTTTATTCATAAACAACGATCAGCCAAAAAATATAGGTCTGCACTCAATACTAGTTGTTGCCAGCGAGTTTATTGGATTTCGGTGTTGCTTATTTTTTTTATTTTCATAAAATGAATAATCACTTACTGTGCTAAACTCACAGCTATGGCAAAATGGCTGAGCTATGGTCGGCCCCTACTCCGTTGTTGTGAGACAGGACGATATGAATATTAAAAATATGAATGTAATTAAATAGGTCGACTGAAATTGTGCTTATAACTATCAACTCAATTCTAAACTTTTAATTTTAAACTTTAATTCCTCTTTCTTTGTTGTCTATTAGCAGTGTTTTAAAAAGAAAATTCTATGAAATGTTATGAAAGAAAAATTAGCTATTTATTTTATATATTAAGTTACATAAAACTAGAGGTGCGTTTAATTATTATCTATATAAATGCAATAAACTAATGTTTATATTAATATATAATTGTTTATGATAATTATACAACGTAAATTGAACTGAAATCCGTTGAATGTTGGGAAGGTTAAAACCGAACCCAGTCGATTTTTTTAGTTATCTTTATTTTTAAATTAATAATTAATAATTTATATTTTATCAATTTAAAATTCGAATGCTTGCAGCGGGTGCGTTCTTGGGTATTGATGGCCGTTTATACGCGACAGGGTCGGGAACAATTTCAAACGACGTTAATTCCGACGGGATTCTTGCAATGTTTCCTCTTTCAATGCAATACGGCCGTTTTAATTTGCCATCAGAACAATGAAGCTGTGAACTTTTCCTACGTTTTGATTAATTCTCTTTTTGGATACAATCATAACATTTGTATAAATTAATTATAAAATAGCATGTTGTGTGCACATATTTCTTTGGCGGACAGTAGAATCGTTCGCTTTATATTCATTTATTGTGATTCTTGTATTACTGTTTTGTGTACCAAATAAAATAAAATGAAAAATAATTACATTCAATGCGAACCAAGTTATTCACAAATTGACACAATAACAACAACATAAATTATTGTACCCATAAGAATAATAAACTTTTCTTTTGTAACGATAGTGAGAATGGTGTCGAAGCTTTCTTAATTATGTTTTTTTTTAATTTTAATCGGTATTTGGGTCTGACAATAATGACATCAGGATATTTATCACAATTCTTATAAAAGCAAAACATCTTAAGATGTTGTGCAAATCAGACATTATAAAATAAAAGTAAATTTTTAAAATAACTAACGTAAAACACGAAACTTTAAACATATTGTGAGGAAGCATATAAATTGTCATATCACGTATTTCAGTTGAAACCGAGATTCTTTTATAACTTTCGACATAATGAGGATAAAAACAAAGGAACGTTCGTAGAATAAAAACATTTCGCGTGTAACATTTTGACGTTTGGTGAAAAGTTGACTTTTATGGTTGCGTTGGTCGAAGGCTCGGCCTCTAATTGTTCAAAAGCCTTTTTATACAGCAATAATGGCGGGCTCCCCGCGGGGACGTTGTTGGCTCCGCTACCGGTAGCAAATGATTGGTTTCGGTCGCTTTCAAAGTGTAAATAATCTTGTGTTGTGATGTTTATGGTTTAGGTGACGATGACTAAACTATTTAGTTATGCTGACGCGCAGAATAGTGTCGAGACGAAACGAATTGAGTGACAATTCGTCCGATTTCTTTACTATTCGCCACGCAGTAGTATTGTAGGGGTAATAAAATTTTATGTAGCGGTGGAAGCTCGAATTCGTGACGTGTTTATAATCATTGTAGAGCTGCATAGATAAATTATATTTAATATTCGTGTTAATAGATGAACATTCTTTTGTAATCATTTGCTGATCAGAAAGTAGAAAAGTAGGTACTATCGAGTGGACAAAATCTGAATTGTAATAAATATTGTATTTGGTAATAGCCATATTATAAAATCAATAAATTTAATAAAATATTTACCAAATCATACGAGATAGTGTTACTTCGTTTGAACAATTATTTTCGAAATTGATTTCCTTCAAGACATAAAAGAAACAAGCGTTTGTTAACTTTTCACAGTACAGATGGTTAATTTGTGTCTACATGTACCATAATCCACGAAATAAATACATAGAGAAGTAAATACAATTAAAAGATCAAGCAACGTATATTTAATAAAAAGCAAAGTTACGTGAAAGATGTAAATATAATAATTACCTTTCACTACTGAATTAATGAAATTAAAGTATGAGTCGAGCACCTCCTGTCCCGGTTGGTAAAAAATGCGGTTTAAAAATAATAAATAATACATTGTCACAGTTTCTAAATGGGAGGACTTTCTATAGTGTTTATCTGGGGTGATATCATTGAATCCAGAATAACAGGATATAAATATATACTGTCTTAAATTTTTGACATTCTGTTATTATAGAAATAGACGGATATCTTGTTTACCGTCACGCTGCTTGTCTGGTAATTTTATCTCCTAAAAAAAACTATGACAATTCAATGCATTAGGTTGTCAGATGGTATACATTTTAATACTTACTAATGTCTATAATGTGTGATTTGAATTAATAAAAGAAGATGAAACAACGGTGTAGACAAAAACAAAGAAGTATAAAAAAGATCTTAATAGTAAAATTCTACCCGCCTGAGGAACTCTAGACCTGTTGTAGTAAAACGTATAATACGGGCCTTGTGCTCCCCGGCGGGTGATACAGCATTTTCACCTGAAAAAATAGTGCAGATGGCGGGATGATTGCCCCGGAATATCCCTGATGCCGGTCGCCGGGCTGGCAACGGTATTTACGACCGGACCCGGATGAAAAAGTAATGGCGCACCGGTATTATTGCGTCCGTAGTTTCGACTAAGATATGCGCATGGTTTTCTTTTTCTATTTTATATTTGAATCAACTGTATTCTATATCATTTTATATTGATTATACTATATTAGGTCTGGTCAGGTAACATTTTTATGTATATTCGAAAAATCATATCGATATGTAACAACGTTTCAGAAATAAGACATTACTTGACTCGTATGGTGCAGTTCTTAAGCTATTGACTTCGGCGTCGCAGGTCGTGGGGTTGATTCCCGCCCGGAACAAACATATGTAAGAACTACAGATTATTCCCGATCGGGGCGTTTATTCGTGTGATTTTTGTTTATTTCAAAAGCTCTTGTAACACAAGAAATTTCTATCTTACAAATAGGGCAGCATTTAAAAAAAAACCATAACACTAATGTTATTAAAGGTAGAAAAGGTAAGTAAGTTTGGTTCTATCGGGAAGCAGTAACGAAGATGTATATATTCTTTCAAGTCATAAGGTGATGAGCGGAATGCAGAGCTTAATTTTGAATTCTTACTAATAAAAATACTTGAGACAATGTGTGGCAAGTGTTAATACTTACTATCAACATAACTTTACGTTACCCCTTTATCTGTCACTATAAAAAAATTAATATCAAAATTTAGATATTCGTCCGCAGAGATATGATGTATATCTGTCCATTAACCCCTCGAACGGAAATGACGAGTCCAGCTCGTCATGCACTTTTTAGATACTAACTATGTTCTCGTATGTATATATAGCAATAAACATTCATATAAATGTGTGGAACAAATATTATTTTTAATAATAACAAATTATTTGAGTAACAAAACCGTAAGTTTCTATATCAATCCCTCCTCTTAAAACTGAGAAAATTAAATCGTCTGCCAGAGCAGTGCTGACTGAAAATAAATTGTCGTTCAAGGGGTTAATATCTCAGAAAACATTCCCACCTAAACCGAAACACAGTAATACTTGAAATTACTGCCACACGGTTTATAACAAGTGGTAAGTACCAAGTATCATACCATTAAGAACTGCATGCAAACCTAAAAAATTCAATTCATTCGGGTTTATTATAAAGTGAAATTGTTTTACGGATTTTATCACGGTTTTCTTTCACTGTGAACGTATTTATTTATTTATCTGTGTCTATCAGCTAACCCATTTAATTTAGGTGAAAGTAAAACTTAAGCGACACAGCAGAGACAGGTAAGTGTGTGTGTATGCATGTACATATATACAAACATTTTGCAGCGATCACGATAAGGCTAGATTGATCCTGTTGTCAAAGTCAATGTCGGCTACGGTCGTTACTAAATTATTAATTTTTATTTAATTTACGATGCGATCTTAATTTTTATTTAGTTTACGATCTACACAAATTTGAACTATCTGTACGTCGGCTTCGTAAATTTAAAGTAAAACTCTATGTTATCACTAGTAAAATGGTTTAATTTCATAACATGTAGTATCCGCGTTAATAGAAGGAATCAGTTGGTATTTATTACAAAATTTTTACTTAGTTCTATCTATGCAAAATTACAAATATTGAATAGGATTACATGTTTTATATTTATAGGCCGGCCATGACAAAAGCTATATTAAGAAAAAAAAAATGGCTTATTCTTTAATCAAGCGTAGATCTAAATAATACAAATTTAAATCTATACGCTACAAATGCTTACAAGTTCAAGAATACGTAAATATACACAAAAAAAACATGTTATACGTGTTATATAAAAATTAAAAAGTCTTAAGTTAGACATTTGTAAACATCAGACTAATCCGAATAGAGGCTATCTATTTAGGTTATTATTTAACTTTAAATGACATTAAGTATTCACTCGGCATAATTTTTTTTAATCAAATTCCGAGAGCGCGCTGAAGGACATTATCCTTTGGTTTCGTCTCTGCCTAAAAATAATAACAGCAAGATTTGAACTCATTTATTATTAAAAACTTCGTCAGTCTCAACCCTTCGTGACGGCGTGCCGGTCCCACAGCAGTCATGAAAATAAAATCATGGTACCCGACCCGCGTAGATTGAATTCAAAATTGGAATCAGAAGACAATCCTTTTTTCTTTTTTTTATTGCGACAAATGGCTATCGCGTGAGGTGACGGCCCTGTTGCCAGAGTTGAATTATATATAAAGTGTAAATAACACTGGGGGTTCAGTAGAAAAATAAAAGTTGTTAGATTTTTTTTATGTTACTAATACTAGAGTTTCTTTCAAAATTGTATGCGGATTCCGTCATAATATCTGGATTGCAAAATTCTTTATTATAATTCAATATTGGGTACATATAATGGCTTTTAGCAATTCTTTAAGACATTTTTAAAAGTACCGTTATAAATACAAAAATATGTCTGTTCGTTTATCACTGTTCACACAGCAACAGAATAACGGATCGTCATGTTTTGTTGCAGAGATAGTTTATGGGCCAAAGAGTAACTGGGTTACTTTTTATCTACAAAAAAAAATTGGGTTGCGGGTGTCATTCTGCCTTCAAACTATTATTGAGTGCCGTTTGAAGGATAATTTTTCTAGAGAAATTACTGGTCATCGATATACTTAGTCTTGCCATAAATATTGTTAAAAAGAGAAACAACATTTTTTATTGTATGTAACATTTATTATTACTATTAAAGCTTAAAACTAACACAAGTTTAATACATTAATGCAAAACCATTAAAAATATATAAAGCTTATTCGAAGTGGTCTCCATTGGCTGCAACACAGTCCCTTACTTTGAGGCCAGTTATTAATAGCAGCACGTACTCTTTCTATCGGAAAATTCTTCACTGCCAATCGCATGGATTGTTTTAGGGACTCCAAATTATCATGGCTTAGAGCAAGCCTTACTCTCTTAAAGTGACTATTAATCATAATCCAGTGGATTAAGATCAAGACTAAATGACGGTCAGTTTTCAGCTCTGATGAAGTCCGGAACGTTCGTTTCTAGCCAAGGTTGGGTGGATCGAGCTTTATGACTCGGCGCCGAGTCTTGCTGGAAGGAATGGCGTTGTTAAGGGGCTTAACTATCTTCTCAAGAATGGTTTTTGATACACTTGTGCCAATGTTTTAATACCTTTTTTACAAAAATATGGCTCAATCATTCATAGCTAACACAACATCACTGAAGTTGGATAATGCCCACGTTATACTCTGTTGATTAATTGGAAAGCTTCTTTAGCGCTTTGAGCATAAATACGATCATTTTGTTTGTTAAAATATTGCTCAATTATAAAAAATATTCTCATCTGTAAACAATATTTTTCTGTGCCTTCCCTTGGCGTACCGCTTAAGTAGTTGTTTTGATTTCCCCTCCTATTCTTTTTTAAATTATCAGTTAAGAAATGACCAGTGCGTCTCTTACAGGCTGCATGTCCTAAGTCATCTTTTAAAATACGCGACATGGTTCTAGGTGCTATGTTCCCGCTGCTGAATAGGCCGGCTCGAACCGGATTAGTACCACGAAGAAGTCGAAGTGTTTTTGCTTCCGCATTTCGTCCGGTAAGTGAGGTGGCCGGTGGCCCATCCCCTTCCTCCCTTTGTTCCTTCTCTCACTTTTGTTCCCGCTCCTCCTCCTCCCTATCCCCCTCGATCATCCTCCCTCCCTCTCTAAAATCTACCCTCTTACAGATTGACAACGCATTTGCAAGTTCAGTAATGTTGCAAATGTCTATGGGCGGCGGTAATCGCTTACCATCAGGTGAACCGCTTGCTCGTTTGTCAGCCTACTACATAAAAAAAAAGTTGCATTGTACCTATCAATAGCCCGGTACACAAACATTTCACTTATACCAAGTGTATGGAGGATTTTAAAAATTGTATTTAGCTCCATACCTAGTTACTCTATGTAATGCAATCACAGCGATTCGGTTCTCTTTATTTTCCCACTTTATTTTACATCACAAAATATTTTCAATTTATTTGCGCTATAATAAGAAAACATAATGAATAATCGTATATAAACAATAGATTCCAAATTCAAAAGTAATATTTTGTTTATTTTTAATCGTAACAGAATTTATGTCCAGATTCAGTATACATAGATTTAATAGATATATTTTTACCTCTTCATATATCTGTGTGAAATGCGCAGTGTAGAGCCACAGAGAATTTGAATTTTTTAAATCAGTTCTAATTCCCATAACAGCGGTGCTATTACGGGCTAGTGTCAATTATCGGGCGGTTTCCGATTCCGTCACTTATTTCTATAAACAATAAGTGATGGTTTAAAAATAAGAATTGCCAAAGAAAGCTCGGGCTTTCTATTAGTAAAATATATTTTACGTAGCTAAGAAAAATTTAGATCCGGCCACGATTTTGCTCGCGTGCATTAAAGTTCCGGAATTTTGTCACAATCCGTATGTCAGACAAATAATCTACCTAATCTAAAACATCACGTCAATCCGTAAAATAGCTGTGGAGAAAATGGAACGTTGCGGTTTCCGAAAATTATTACGAAATTACCGAAGTTTTATTACGCTCATAAGCCTATGGGTTGTCAATAAACATTTCGTTATTTTTTCTATTTATTATTCCTTGTAAATTTTTAACATCGTTGAATTATGATGGTCGTCAAAGTCACCGCCGAAACAATGCCGGCAATATTACAATGGTGTATTTGATAATAGAGGCGTCCGTTTTTAATGTGCCCAGAATTGCGGTAGTATCCGAATTACGTTATGGTTGTAATATAACAATAATGCACTACCGTAAAGTGGTGGGCATTGAATAAAGTCGTAAAACAATTTCTCCGTCTTCGCCAATGGCGGCGGACCATAGACAACTCAGTCACGCTCTATGAAGGAGGTTCCGAATGACAAAATATTTTTCCGTCCGCCATTGTCCAGCGTCCTTGAAGCAGCGGCGACCAAAAAGGTTTAATGGACTTGTCGACATTTTCTAGTGAAAACTTTTTTCGGTCGTGGTTTAGGCGAAGTTAAGAAAGTCATTGCTTTTTCACAATATTTGCGGTCAAGTTATAACGACGCAAAATGTGCAATAAATTATATTGTTCTTTAAATGTCTGTTATTAATTTTGATAATTTAATAGTATGTCAAGGATTTTTGAAGACAAAGTTTTAATATTGTTTATGATAAGTTTTTGAAGGTTGCTACTATTAGTTTTGTTTTTTTTGGTAAAGATGAGATATAACTTGTAGTAACTGCTTGTAATAACTGTTGGTACGATTAAAATTTATAAGGTTATTTTAAATATATAAAATAGTGAATATATTTATACTTTGATACCATATGTCCTAAATCAATTATAGCATTTGATGACGGCCAATGTCGTCAAAACAGCGCACAGTTAAACCACTTAGAACTGGATAAATCCGCCCCTAATCCTGTTAAAACCTGCTAAATCCGGATTAATAGTCTGTCAAATTGCCGCGAGGGGGCGCCGCGTGGCACCTGCGACTCGGGAAGTTTCGGGGCCGTGTATTTTAGCCCCATTGTATTTCAAAACGGAGATCCGCATGCTAAAATGGATAAAGATAACGAAATTAATGACAATTAAAGCATTCCCTTAATAAATAATTGAACTAGAATTGAACTATATGCAAATAAGTCGAAGATAAGAAGTATTTAAATAAACAAAAAAAAAACATACAAAAAATGATGATTAAGTAGTGAAAACGCAATAAGTTTTTTTTTACTTATAATAAAGAATAATGGATTATTAATTGTTACAGTTAAGTTCTACTCGTTTTTCAGGTTCGATTTACATTTTCTTGTTAAAAGGGTTTAACATCTGAAATGTGGGACTAATCCCAAAAATATTATGAATGTGAAAGTTTGTATGCTTCGGTTTTTATTAATCAGAATGGATTTGGACGAATTTGGCTTTTTTATTGTGGTAGGATAATTTTTATCGTGTCGATTTTTTTATTACTTACACATTTTTCTTTTCCCTCAGAATCCAGTTCTGAAGACAGACGAAGTAGTTGGCAGATGCAAGTTATAATAAAAATAAATAGATAATTTACGCTTAGCTATAGGCTGTCATTGTTCGGTTAGCATATCTTACAATATTAAATGTTGTCATAACGTACGGAACCTCGGCGTTACCACATAATTTCGGTGTAGACATTTTGATAAATCATGACAAAATAAAGGACGACTGGATTAGCTTATTTATTAGATAAATCTGTTTTTCTTCACTTGTTATTTTGAGGGTCATGGATAATTCGAAAAGCATTAAGCGAAACCGTCGCAAACACACACAGTTTATAATGGGGTAACAATAATACGTTCATATTAACACATCCCAGTGTAAAATACGCTTGTGAAGACCGAATAGTAAACATCGTTTTGTTAATTTACGGTGGTAGAGCCACGCAGCTACTCCCGCTGCTGGATTAGTACCACGACCTCACAGAAAATCGGCGTAAAGTGGAGTTGTTTTAGCTTCCGCATTTGGTCCGGTGAGTGAGGTGGTCGGTGGTCCATCCCTTCCCTTCCTCCTTCGTTCACTTCCTTACTTCTTCCTCCATCCCTCCCTCCTTCCGCTCCCGTTTAAAAATTCCCTCCCTTAAAGGCTGGCAACGCACCTGTAATGTTGCAAATGTCCATGGGCGGCGGTGATCACTTACCATCATACCGAGCCGCTTGCTCACTATTTTTTTTATTATACTCCAAATTCGACAAATTGTTGGGATTAGTATATTTAACGGGATAAAGTAATAGAATATGCTGAAATAAGATTTCATGTAGTAATGGTGTATAAAGTACTCGTCATCTTCGCGCATGTTAAGTGGCTTTTGTCTGTGAGGTGTGTGACTTTTTCGACGACCTCTTGTGAATAGTTGATAAAAAGGGCCACCTAGGAACCTACTGTACGTGGAATTGTGGTTTGGTTTTAGAACTACGTCCATTATAATAAATATTTAGTTTTATAACCATGTTGAATCTGCCCTTTAGCGTTGATAGCCTTTAGTTCTGATTTTGGGTAATTATTCTTTGATGATTATTTATATCCTAGAAATTGATTTATGTCTTTTTAGTCCACCACGCAATACCTGTACTTATTATGTTTCGTCGCCCTATTGTTACATAAAAACTAACAAAACACTCTTCCATTGATAATATTATATCTCTCATTGGTGTTAAACGTTGATTCAGTTTATTAAGTAGTTTTATTACTCAAAGCACTTAAACTACAAAATTTTGGATCTCTATGAACGATCTGTGAATGTTATCAAAATAAATTTCAAACATTGCAATACAGTACAAGTTCATCATTTAAATATATCATAATACTAGCATAATAGAAAACCGGAAAAGCGCGACGGATTTTACAAAAAAAAAATCTATTAAACGCTACATCATAAACATCTATCCATTTAATTGAGTGCTCGCGTTCCTTTTTTAAAAACAAACAAGGATATCACATTATGCCGCCCCTATTCTATTTGCGTCTGAAAAAAAAAACGACAACACACACACATCTCGAACCCTAATTGCCGCTTTATTGGCCGATACTTTTAACTGTGACATATTAGGAGCGTTTACGGAGTGAGCTTTAGCGCTTTAAGTGGTGCGTTTAAAAATGTTTGATGTGACATTATGGTCATGTTGTGGCATGTGTGCGGTTTCCTGTGATGTGTTAATAACACGACGGATGCGATTAAAGTCGACTGACTGTATCCTAGGACAGCGTGGAATGAAATAACGGATAGTCCGCATGAATTCTAATTTGCAAGTCTTCTATCAAAACAATTTGAAGTGGCGGAGTGGTCAAAGTTGAGAGGTCAACTTACCAATCACGCACCGTGTTTAGGATTCGATTCTCACACGGTACAAACATTTGCGCGCTCCACAACAATCATTCAGAGTCTGGTTTCGTAGATGTTTGTTTTTATATAAAAAAAAATTGCAGCCAGCCTTGCTTAGGGCTACTCTCGTATCTGGATTAAAGGGCAAGTTTTTATTCACGTTTTAGTTTTTTGGAATAGATAGTAAGTAGTCTACGCAACTCTTTAAACTTTAGACAGTACCCATTTTTAGAACGAAAAGAAGGCTAATCCAACAACATCCAACCATTTTACCCAACAGACACCTATTACAGTCGTCGCTGTTAGATTAGATGTAGATTATTTTCTTAGATATAGTGTAGTAGCTAAGGTATTGTTACTTCTATTACTTTTTCATTTCTACTTAGTTACTATACGTCTCGTCAATATTTCACGTATTTTACATTTTAAGTAAAAAATAAACAAATTTATCTAACAACTTCAATCTATAATCACTTTATATTTCATTGTACAACGTTCCATGGTGCACTTTCAAAATTTAAACCTTAAAAATTTTTTAATTTGTATAATGCACATTAAAAAAAAATTGAAATCAAAAATTTATTCTTTTATATTCATTCAACAATTCATTATTTTATATTAATATACATACGTAGTGTGTGTAATATACATGTGGTATACTTTCACTAATTTTACTGATTACTGTTTGAAACTTTTAACGCATAAAAAACGATAATGATTTTATTCAACATCTTATTTATACCCATTAAAGATCACATTAAAAATCCATTTAGTCGTTTCGGTGTGAAGATAGAACGAACATTATTGACAAGAAAAACTGATATTTATAATATTTAATGAAATATGATTAATCTATTACTATATTCCTTTAACAAAATAGCGTATAGTATCTATAACTCACTAGCTTTCCAATTTAAATTAATAGATTCGTAAATATATCACAATAAAATATATCATAAATATAATCAATATATATTTAAAACGCTTACGAATGGCATTTCGAACGTTGCTGTTTGGTATACAAATGTTATGAAAACAAAAATATTTTATTTGTAAAGAAACAAAATAGTTTAGTTTTATTTGATTATCTCATCAATGTTCTTACATTATTCTTTCTTTTATTTATCACCTAAACAACTTATATATCACAAAAGCTGCCGTAGCCTCCAGCATTTAATATTTATTAAAAATCTTCCGTCATAATAGCCTCCATCGTGCGAGAGAGTGGTGAAGCATAGTCATTGCTAAAGTGCGAGAGAGAGAGGCGCAGTTAGCTTCAACGATTTGCCCCCAATTCCCCCCAGTGTCGGTGTCGGGGCCAGATTATATTTTAATGCAATAATTCTACGTGATCATACAGCGTTTACGAGTGTCGGCTATGCTGTACAGGAGGTTGTGAATAAGAAATAAATCTGAAGATTTTTGAACGGCCTACAAATTTACTTTTATTATATATGGATATTTAGTATCTGGATCGGATCATATGTAGAACAGACTTTTTACGGTGGTAGAGCCACGCAGTTGCACTCGCTGCTGAATGGGCCGGCTCGAACCTGATAAGTACCACGACCTCAGAGAAAATCGGCGTAAAGTGGAAGTGTTTTTGCTTCTGCGTTTCTTCCGGTGAATGAGGTGGCCGGTGGCCCATCCCCTCCCTTTCCTTCCTCCCTCCCTCTTTTTTTTTATGTAGTAGGCTGACAAACGAGCAAGTGGTTCACCTGATGTTAAG
>DWHO01001621.1:0-14955 GCA_018247575.1 Eurytides lysithous rurik | reverse complement strand
GAGGTCGTGGTACTAATCCGGTTCGAGCTGGCCCATTCAGCAGCGGGAACAGCTGCGTGGCTCTACCACCGTAAAAAGTAGCAGTAATCCGAAAGTGGTCCACGTGGACCCGCTGAGATCCCGGCGGGAGTGTGTGGGGAGTTTGACCTAATCTTCACATTGTTTAACGAGTTTTGGATATTCGGTAGAAATGTACCAGAAGGGGGTTCATCGAAACCGGTTTAATTTAGAAACAGATATTTATCATACAATAGGGGGCAGCGAGCGTTAAAAAAATATATGATGTTAACACAAATGTACAAACAACAAATCGTATAAAATAAACGAGTGTAACATAACCCGGTAATTTCACTTCATCTAACGAAAGACAAAATCGCTAACACGAAGCGTGACATCATCACCGAATAAAGTAATTTATTTCATCGATAAAGTACAATTACACCCTAACGCTCGGCTATCGTCCGGGAGACAGACGGGCGGGGGCAAAATGAGTCTTATTCCAATTATTTCATGGTGTAAATTTGCCTGGAAGCGGACAACGCTGGGCGTTATACTGCGCGCCTAATTGGTTACGGTACTTACACTGTGTACTCGACATTTTTTTTAATTATCTTTAAACATTACAACCGATATTGCGTTCGCTATCGGTCTTTTTTCTTCGAAAAAAGAATAAATTGTCATATAATTACATATTTGATCGAATGTAATCGATACCATTTTTGTTCTCCATGTTATCTTTTGTCGTGGGATCGTTGTTCTTGATACTGAAGCATATGAAGCTGTAACACTCATTAGGAATGAAACTGTTTTATATCGTACAGTTTTGATGTAAACGGCAGGTGTATGAAATATGGTAACGATAAGGGCTAATGTGTATGTATCTTTTTATTGATACCTGAAAAAAGCTTTGTACCCTTTTTACGGCCTATTACGCTCAAGATGGACGGAGGAGGATGAAATTTGGTATATATGTTATTTTTTCTATAGATTAGGCTAACAAACGAGCAAGCTGCTCACCTTGTGGAAAGTTATCACCACCGCCCATGGACATTTGCAGCATTACAGAACTTGCAAATATGTTGCCAGCCTTTAAGGGGCGAATTATTTAAAGAGATAAAAGAAGGAGTGGAAGGGGGAGGGGATAGAGGAGGAGGTAGTGAGGAGAGTGAGAAAGGAATGGGAGGGAGGGGGATGGGCCACCGGCCACCTCACTCACCGGACGAAACGCGGAGGTAAAAACACTTCCACTTTATGTCGATTTTCTATGAGTTTTCTATGAGGTCGTAGTACTTATCCGGTTCGAGCCGGCACACTCAGCAGCGGGAGCAACTGCGTGGCTGTACCATCGTAAAAAGTACATTTAAAAGAGAATTCCGCAAACCTACATTATGTTTTATCAAATGTTCAAATTTTTTGCGTTTAAACTATTTATTTTGCACACGTGATTTCTCAAAACATAAATGTCCCAGTCAAATATCGATATAGTATAATAAATAGAGGCATATTATTTGTATTAAACCTTCTTTTGAACTAGGCGATCATTAATGTAAGTAAATAAGCAAATACATCTTAAATTGTTAGCCGTTTTTTATAAGTAAACACCTATTTACAAAATCAATAGACCATTCGTACTCTACGAACGGTCTATCGCTCAGTAGCTACCAGTATAATCGATAAATGCTCTTATTCTCCAATAGCCTCGTTTACCTTATACGCAGATAATATAAGAAAATTTAAAGTTCTTCACACAGTAAAATGGGCAAAGGTAGACTGACAGATAATTCCATTGGCATTAAGTCTGCCTTTGTTCGACTCTGTGCATGAAGAATTAATAAACAAATAAAATAAAATATTTTGCATTTGTTACGTTGTTAATAGGCTATCCATCCTCGATTAAAAAAGGCAGTGAGGCTCGTTTGGTTTTTATCAAATTATACGAATTTCTTTACAGTTTTTCAAGTTCAATTGGCTTACCTATCTTTCTTTCTTTATGTTTTCGCGCGATGAGGATTTTTACTCTTCAGATCTTCAGATTTTTTTTATTTCTATAAGTAAAATCTCCATTTGTTGTTTAAAATCTATTTAGAACATTTTATTTCATTTAGTACAATTTAGGTACATGCCGCAGCTCCAACTTAATGACTAGTCAGCAAAATCGGAGAACGACATCTTGCAGAAACCGGCAACAATCAACAGTAAAGTAATCGGACCTCATCTTCTGAAGTGTTTTAAAATTATATTAAGTTCATATATCCATAATCGAATTGAAGTGGAGGTAATGAAATCATGTTAATAAAAAGACTCGATATACAAAAATCCATAATCGCATTAAACATGAGGTAATAAAATTGCGTCAGTAAAAATTTATCGATATCGAGCTCGATTCATTGTCCCCTCCCTGGCGCCATCCGAACATCTGTTTTCACGCTCCGCGCAACGCTGCAATCCACTAACACTGCGCGCACTCAGTGATTGTATTGAATTAGTTAACATAACCGCTGGGGTGCATTCGAATTGTTTATCGATACCCATCTTGGTTTCGCATTCGCATTATCATTGTACCGTTCTAAATTTAAATAGTGTTAGGCAGTTACGTAGGTGTTATCGTATGAAATGTAACTGCGTCTCCGCTAATTGCTAAACGATTTTTATGTTTCATTTATGAAGTACTAATTGAAGATTGAAGAAATTGGTCCCGTATATGTTGTTGTGTCTGACACACAACAACATATCGACAAACTCGGAAGACATTATGTAATTTCTTACGATTGAACAGGAAATGTTGAGTGTATTATTAGATTCATCAGAAATCAGTTATCTTTTCTTTATATAAAAAAAACTCAATTGTCAAAATTGTAATTGTTGTGTCGATACATAAGGCGATTTGCAAATCGACGGACATCACTATCCGTAAGACATTATTCCGCGCCATTAGTCGGCGGAGTCGCGAACGATTTTTCACACTTATTTCGCCTCCCCGGTCCGCTTTACAACCGTGAAAATTGTTTTCGGAATTCATTCTCCTAGAGCGATTCCTCCGATACAATTCCGTTACGTCGGAGTCTATCAACGACTGTTCAAATCGGCTTCGTGCCGTTTCGATCCTGATTGCGGGCGTATAAAAATGGGAAACAGCGTAATGTCTTTATATTTTTATATCTGCACTACAATGTTTATGGTAGCTTTGTTTGTGACGTATTCATAGATATCAATATATAGATATTTGAAACTACATTATGTGTATCGAAATGCTATTTTTATAAATCGAGATTTCTATCAAATATCGTAAGACCAGTAAAAGCGAAAAGACATTTACAATGATGAATGACGGGGTTAATGAAGTATATGAAGTTATAAGATCTGCAGGGAGATATTAAAATAATCTTAAAATTTAATGTTTCATATACTCAATTCAGTTGCAGTTTATCTTTAGTTGTCATTTTAATGTAATCTTTCAACTCGTTGGATTTGTCAACTCATTATGTAACTCAATATATTAGTAACAAAACAAACTAATGTTTTGTAAGTACCTAACATATTTCTCAAAATATTTTACATCTGTTGCAACAATAAAGCAAAATAAGCATTTTATGACGATAAAAGAAATTCACATTCGATTCGGCTCTTATCATAAATTTAATACATACCATCATATTTCCAGGCATGATGTTAACAGAATTAAAAATGGAATAAAAAATATATCATTTCTGTATTGACCAAAAAGTATAAAAGTAAAAATAAAAAAGAATAAATCCTTGTTTTAAAGGCCGGGAGCTCGATTGAATAAAATGAAAAAAAAACAAAACTCAAAAATAGAACAGTGAAATTAATAAACGCAACAGAGGCGTATAAGCGTATGCTTCGGTTCACAGATTAATTATTACGGATCCACACAACACAACGGTCAAAAACAGCACCGAAAACGTATATTTTGAAACATTCAACGCCTGGGTCGTCGTTAATTCGGTGTAATTACGAGTACACGTGTAAGTAACGAATAATTAGCAGTCGTTAGCGGGATAATGAGACGTTAGCTAGTTATTAACTTAGGTTACGACGTTGACGACGCTGGTTTTAATAACGGCTTACGTTCTTCCGAGGTGTAAAGCAAGGAATGGGGCAAAGGATGATATTACTGATGTATTATTTTAATAATTTATTATTTAAAAAAATCGAATCATCAATAATTAAATTAATATATGTTACTTATAGATATTATAGATATTTTTTTTACAAATGTTTAATTAAAATAATAATATAACGACGCTAAAAAGTATAAGCGTAGTAACCAGCAAAAACAAAATTATACACCATTCTGCACGGTTTGATTTACTGATTTCAATGATGTAATTAAAATAAAAATACTACGTGTGTTATTTACTACGTTTTTGCTTTCCAGCGTCGATATATTCAAAACAATAAATAACTGTACAGTGATCCCCCTATACTCCGCGGTACTCTTATAACGCATTTTCACACCATACGGCAATACTCCTACAACGCGTTTTCATATAGCGGGGAACCAATCAACTGTGTTGTAGAGGAGATTACTGTACTCAAGTACCACTGGTTAAATTATTTATGGTGCCGGAAACAATTTTTTTTTAAATTTAGACTTGCAAAAGGACGAGACTTGCAAGTTTGACCTGACGGCTTACCTTAAATAAATATGAAGACCCAACCAGATGGAAGCCCTCGGCAGGGGAGACCATTATTATTATTATTATTAAAGTATGTAGCCAATAAAAATAGTATTGGCTTATCATGTCTTAAACGAAATTATACTCTACTTCTGCGCTATAAAGCTACTTATAGCTTAAGTGATGGACGTTCGAACTTCGCGATTCAATACAAATCAACTCGGCGCTGACTCCGTAGTTAAACAGCTTTATGTAGCGGCCTCACTGAGTGGTAGGCGGACTGAGTAATGCTACGGAAAATCCAATATCACCGCTTCCGTACTCTAATAAAGCGCTTCGGCTCTGCAACGGTCCGGAACGGGACATTTGAGTGACTTTTAATTGGGAAACTTGGAACCCCAATTGAAATTTCAGCGCGAAATGCCCGGATAGCGCGCGGTGAGGTGGGGCCATTCAACAAGCGGATACGATTGGCCGGTTCCGTGTTAAATTAAAAAAGAAATCAATAATCGAACCGAAATAATCGAATTAGGAATGTAAGCTTGCATGGCGTATTGGTCTACGATATCGCTTCACTCAATGCTTTTGCACAATGTTGTAAGTTCAATTGCAATAGGACAAAGAATTTCTGTGGTGCACAAATAGTTGTCTGAGTTCAAGTGTCTTTCGTATCTCTGACGTCATGTTTAGTAGTTAGGGGTATTGTGCCCGCTATTTTATCCATTATCTCTAGCTCTAGCTAGAAATAATAACTGTTATTTTGTTTCATTACGCTTTATTTTTAATTTGATGGGCCGTGTTCGGGCGCTCGCTTCTAATTCAATACACACGAACAACCTGAGTTGAAATCCTGGTGCCGGTACCAACGAATTTGTTAATTTACAATTATCAATTTTAAGCGCTCATTTGCCACGTGTCGACGGTGAAGTAAAATAGAGTGAGAAAAACCGCATTTAAGTGAGTTTGCTGTGGCCTGTGGGACATATATAGACAACAAGTAACAACTTTATTCTTAATTTCACTTTAACAAAGTGACGTTTCAGATATCTTACAGTGTCATTGTAGTTTTACAGGCTGACACATATTATGTAGTCTAATTATATATATTTTAGCAGAAGTCTTACTTGATTATTCTAAATTGTCGACAAATACAGGCAAATCGTTTTATGTGGAATAAAATTTCACTTTTGCTTTAAAGGCGGTAACAACACGTTTTTTATTGTATTTAAATTATTATGTAATCAATAAAAATATTTCGTCATTTATAAAATGAGATAACTCGTCACATAAATCCGGAGGCAGTGGCTACTTTGATGAGGTATTAAAGCGCGAGAGAATATTAAACTTTTTAATGCTCACCTTTGTTTTTATATTAAAAGTTGCTATTCGTATGTCTTTTAGTGCCATCAGTCTCATAATCTAATCAGTAGTACGTATATTAATGCGTAAAAACAAACTGTAGAGTCTTGTCGTCGATCCGAATTTAAAACATGTTATTTTAGTATTTCGCCGTTTTTATAATCCGTTTTCTGCTCGCTTCGGTCGTATAATTTTCTTTTTAATAACAAGTGAACTGTAACAGGCAATGTATAACATTCAGTTAGTAATAATGCGTGAGTGGCTAGATTAATAAAGTTTTGTTACGAGCTCGAATCGCTCTTAAGTCGAGAGTGACGGGCGTGAACCGTCGACCGCGATTAGAAATATTATAACGCCGTAAAGCGAATAGGCATTAGCCGGCATCGCGACAAGCGGTAAGTCACCAATTTGTTTCAGAACGGAACTATTTTAATTGGGAGACTACTGTGTCGGACCAATCACTTACAATGAGCGCAATCCATAAGATCAGAGCGTATTTAAATAGATGCACCGTTTCGCCTAAAACGTGTATTGAAAACGTTTTTGTATTTTGTACATTTATTATTGAACAGTATAAGTTGGTTTGTTGGATTCTGTCCCGATAATACGGAAAAAATGAAAATATTCACAACTTACAAATATTAATGAGCTAAAAATTAAAATATATATTTTTTTTATAAATTCGACGCTAAAAAGCAAAAACGTAGTAAATGACACATGAAGTCATTTTTTATGGAATAGGCTACCAAATGAGCAAGCGGTATCACCTGATGGTAAGTGATCACCGCCACCCATGGACATTTGAAACATTAAAGATTCGTCGCCAGCCTCTAAGGAGGGGAAATTTTCAAAGAGGGGGCAGGAGGAGAGAGGGTGCGGAAGAAGGAGGGGATGGAGGGAGAGGTAGGGAGGGGAGTTGGAGAGGGAGGAAGGAAAAGGAGGGGGACGGGCCTCCGGCCACCTCACTCACCGGACGAAACCGGAAAACAAAATATTTCCACTTTACGCCGATTTTCTGTCAGATCATGGTACTCATCCGGTTCGAGCCTCTCTTATCTTATCTTATCTGGACTGACGTTGATGCTTTTAGCCTATGCGGCTTTATAAAGCTTCATCGGATCACCGAATCCGTGGAAATGCTAGTTTCCACGAATTGGGTGGATTGGATGCTCCTAGCGGTCACAGAAATGAGCGAAAGCATTCCCGTGACCGTGCCTATATGCGCCCGAGGTGCGATATCGTGGCGGTTTTAGTCGGTTCGAGTCCGACGTAACCCGTTGCCCCCGCAAGTCCGAGTATGCGTAGGCATTTACTCCACATGAAAAAGGTACCAAACGTACTTTTGAAATCATGTATATACAGATAATTACTAAAGATGTTATAAAACCATTAATAATTTAAGGTCAATATCGATCATTTTTATATATAAAAAAAAAACAATATATTTATCAAAATAATGTTAATACTTATAGCCAATAATATTAATAGTTGACTCGTTTCATAATCTTTCGTATTTAGTTTTAAATCTGTTATACGAGTATTATGGATTACAAAAAAAAAGAGACTAAATTTGACTGTAAGTAATTTAAGCAAATAAATAGCCATATCGTAACGAATTTATTTCTTGTAACTAAGTCGTTCCATCTGTAGAGAGTTAAAAAAAATCCAGCCAGACTGTGATAAATTTTTCTGTACGAGTCGATTTTCAATAATTTACTTTGTACGATGTATACTTTTTTGTCATTTTAATATTCTTATCGACTTTTTTACATACTTACATATATTGTCTCGTCTTTTTGTCAATGTGTTAAAAATATGTATGATATTGCGAATCGAATGTTAAAGAATAGAATAGAAGATAAAAATTCTGTTGAAACTCTTCTACTTCTGCAACAGCATCGTCATAGTTTTTTTTCTTATTTAACGAAGCAAAAAGTTCGTACTGCTAGTAGGAAATTGTAGTTGCGCGCAAAAATATCCAAAGTACTTCTGTACGTGCCCTTCTCATTTTATAGGTATACCTAATTAAAATTTTCAACCTGACCTTTATTTTTAATTGTAATACGAATTTCTAGTTTCAAATGTCAATGGTTTCGTAATCTATCATGATATACCTTCTAAATGAGATGGAGCTTAAAATATTTAGTCAAAGTTGCCAGCAATAATTAGTCTTGACCGCATCATTAATCTTAAAATGATCTCAAACAAAGTATATTGATATATGACATAATCAATTTACAATTGTCATTTTCAATAAACTAATGGTATGAAAATAATAAAAAAAATGTAAGGGATAATGATTTCCCAAAGTATATAAAGTCCATCAATTCGTTGTAAAATCAAATATTCGCTGAGAGTTCTCATAGTACACATTTAATATTAATCACATTACTGTCCGCAGTTCAAAATGAGTCAAAGTATTTATAAGGTTTTAAAATATTTTTTCGCCTTCACAATATGCGTAGGAAATGCATCTTCAGGTACTGTGTATTTTTGTAATAAGCTTTTTTGTTGAAAGAAAATTATGCGTTACATTTTTCTATTTATTATTATTACTAATAGAATGTAATATGGTCTGTGACCTAATTTTGTACGATCCCTAAACTTTTGTTGCGACTGGTGGTGGAACTGCAGTTATCGTTCATGACACTATACTTGAATAGAGAAGACATTAAATTTATTTCTTGGAAGGGAAATAAATAAAAAGTATTATATTATCAAATTGTAAAAAATATCCTACTCTTTATAATTGCTGTAAAATATTCAAAAGTCTGAAAGTTTGCTTTAACGTCATTAATTTTTAAAAAAAAGATAGACAAATTTTGGACCTCATATAAGATTTTATATTGCTTTCGACGTATCACAACGGGTTTTTACCGCTTTAACCAAATACTTAAGTCGAAGATCTTCAGAACTCGGTCCCAAGTTGCGACATAAATTAGCAGTATTTTTATTTTTCGCACATTTTTTTAATTAAGGCAAATCAACTTAATCTCATAAATTATTTTTTTCTTTTTAAAAAAAAAAAACGCTACCTCTATTGTAAGATAGAAATATCTTATGTTATGAGGGCATTTTACATACATAAATTTTACGCATACAAACGCCCAGATCCGAAACAAATATCTGTAGTTCGTAGAAATATTTGCCCCGGGTGGGAATCGAACCCACGACCTGCGAAGCCGAAATCAGTAGTTTTTCAACTGCGACACCAAACGGTCATCAACATGAGTTGTTATGAAACAACTTCTGGGACGTAGCCCTTGTTGTGTACTGTTTTTAGCAAGCAAGATGCTTGCTACTCGAATGGGCCAGCGACACTAGGGAAACATCACGGCCTCTAAGAACCGTTTTACCGTGTCCTCTCGTGTACCCTATGTAAGTAATGGGGTATCCAAAGGCACCCCCTTAGAAGTGGATAGGACGCCTGCAAAATCCTGAGTATTGTTGTTGTCCATAAGCATTGATAAATTTGTGGAATCGCACACGAAAATACAATACATAAAAGTGTGTAACACTCAGTCAAGTGCAAAACCCGCTTACCCGTATCTCAATAAGTTCGGCGAACTTGGACAACATTTATTACTTTTCTTGACATTTAATATCTTCTCAACATTTGTTATTATTTATTTTTCATGATTTTATTCTAGTATCATTTATAAAAAAATGTCACGTGGAGGATGCAAATTGCATGCTAAAATCGACCCAGGACGCTATTCCGATCTTTGCTGCTGGCATCCCTGAACTCGGTGTCAGCGTGCTGGACCCAATTTATTTTGAAAGGATCGATGGTAGTACTGCGAATCTGAAGTTAATCTTGAACGACGTTCATCTCAGAGGTTTGAAAGGTTGCGTTGCAAAAAATGTCCAGTGAGTATTTATTAGCTGCTTCAAAGAACATACTTTTCTTGCAATTCTGCAAATGCCGATGCCGAATGTTTTAATTAGTATTTAGAATTTTTTTAAAAATAGTTATATTAAAAATAAATATACATTACAAGCAGGAAAGGTTCGGGTTGATTTTTGTTTCGAAAAAAGCTGTAAAAATTGCTTATAATATTAATTTCGGTTGTTTTAATGTTTCTCTTTTTTTCAGGTTCCACAATATCAAAAGTAATTCAAAAAACTTGATCGTTAAATTTGAGTGCAGTGTAGAAATGAGTGCGCAGTACGAGATGAAAGGGCAATTGCTTGTACCTGTTGAAGGTATGGGGAAGACAAGTGCTGTTATAAGTAAGTTTTGACATTTTAGAATAGTTTCCTTTCGATATTTGCTTATTTTACAAAAATACTTTTAGGATATTGATAGGATATAGGATTTGATTATTTATATTATAGTGGGGGGTATTGCTAATATTTATGATCCATCGGTAACATAGATGCTACTTCAGAGTCTCTCATTGTTACTAAATCAACAGCTCCCATTGCTGTTGATGATATGTTTGCTTTTCGTCCAACAAGCGATGTAGCTGGAGTCCCGCTTTCACTGCAGCCTTCCCCTTTCTTATTCTGCCTCTACCTTCCGTTGCATGCCTTTTCCTACCAAAAACTCCCGCCTTTAAGACCAGTAACGCATTGGCAAACCGTTCGATGTTGCAAATATCCATGGGCAGCGGTATTACCTTCCATCAGGCTTACCTGATGAGGAGCACGGCTTACCGTGCTCCTCATCCAAAAAAAAAAAAGATTGAATGGGACAAGAACGTAAACGAGTACTCATTCTTGTATTATAGTTTACCTTATTACTAACTATACAACAACACGATAAGTCTCTGTCAATACCTTTAAATTATCATGATGAGTGTTACCCACAAAAATAATTTCAACTGTGGTAATTTCAATTTATATAATATTGCCTTTTATAATAAGTCCTACACTGGACAATAAATAATATTTTAATGTTTTCTTGAGAAAAATAATAAGGAATCAAATATATACACATGTAATATTTTATATCCTAAATGCTTTTCTTTGTTACAGATAATACTACTTTTAATGTCGATTGTGTGTTAAATGAAGTGACTGGTAATGATGAGAAGAAATATTTAAACGTTAAATCCTGTACGCACACCCATGAGTTCAAACCAAATTCTAAAGTTTATTTCGATAACTTATTCCCCGAAAATAAAGTTTTAGGTAAGTTGGTAATAGAAGCAATATAGCACATAAAATATATAGCACAATTTAATTAAAATTAATCCACAAAAACAAATTCTTGGAAATTGGACAAAAGCATATAGTATGCCTTAGGCATTGTTTAGGAAAATAAAAGGTAACAATTAAGACTTCATCGCTGTATACCATCGATGAATTAACACTCAAGTACAGTGCAGCACATAAAAAATTAATTCTTTTGTGTTTTCAGTACATGGTTTAATTTTCTTTCTACATTAATTTATTTGTTTTAGCTCAAGCTGCTCGGGAAGTAATTGAAAGTAACCCAGATGTTATAGTCTCAGAGTTGGGTCCACCAATCGTTAAAAAAGTTATAGAGGCGATAATCAAAGATATTAGTCATTTCGCTGCAAACGTCCCCTTCGAAGATCTCGTGATACTAAATTAATGAACTGTAACATTTATTTCGTTCTTATTTCTAAAATTAGATATGGTGTGAGTTATCAATAGTATCCGGTGTCTTGTAAATTTTATTTATAGAAAATTTTGTTTGTCATAAATTAAACGTCAGCTGCAAACCAAAAAGCGTTATTTTGTTCTACATCTCCCGTTTCTGTTAAACCTCAATAAATAAAAAAAATTACAAAAGAGTCAGTTTATAAGTGTAGGTTTTTTAGCTTCAATTCAATGCCGTTATCAGAGATTTTCCTAAGTTCGAACTGAATGATATTTGAATTTAAGATGATGCGAGGAGATAAATTAATATAGTAGCTTAGATGCTACTCATAAGGAAAAGACATCAGCTATTGTCGCTTGGAATTGAGTCGAACATGTTTAGCACTTCTACTAGTTCTATAGGTTGCACTTCTACTTATACGAATGTTTTTATAGAATTAGTAACAACTATCACAATAGAAATATTAAAATAGTTCATAAATTTAACAAACGACTATACAGCAGTGACATTTTTTGTATTTGCTGTACGAAGCACGTCCTATAAATTGTTATTGCGACATCAAACTGTCATCAGGAACTAAACACTCGGCGTTGGTATTATATTAAACCATAAAAGGATAATTATAAGAATCTTCACTCGAACGAGTATGGAAATAAAAACGTCAACGCCGTCTTGAATATTCGAAACACATGGTCGTCATAAACGCTTTCTTCACACTTGAGAAAAAAAACATAATCTTAAAACTCATCAGATTGCACGTTTAGTATCCTAAAAAAGCAGTCAACAGCATTTGTCTGTTATATTACAAATTATGTGTTATCCGCGGATTTAACTGTTCGTTTTTAGATCAATATTTATATTTTTTTCTTCAGTATAAGTATTATTTGATTGATATCCTTTGATATCCCATACTACACGAATGAGGAAAATAATACATAATCTATCTATTCGTTTTTGCTTTAATAAATGACAGGTAGGTTACGATTCTATTGATGATATTGGAGGTGATTAGTTCGCCAAGCAGACTTTGCCATGCCGTCGATAGACAGCGCTTCTAGGGGCGTACCATTTAGAAAAGTACAACATAATTTTAAAGGTGGATAATATCATCGTAGCTTAAATAGGGAACAGTAGGCTTCTGCAATGTATAATTCATTGGGCAGTGACATGATACTGAATAGAATAAAACGTTGATTTTGATTCTCACTGTGATAATTAACTGCAAAAGTTTAGACCGTTTGCGCTTGAACTAACAGTCAATACAACTACAATAAGTCTAGACGTTTATTTTGACATACAACCGATTTGAGCAGCGGTGATCCGTTCAGAATAAGATAGCTGACTCAGCGAAATACTCCATCAGCTAGTCCGGTTATCTTATACTGAGATATTTCGATGGTAAACACGTGTACGGGAGTTCGTCAACACGAGGGGCCCGATCCTGTCTTGAGTCTAATGTATATTCGATCTAAATTAGATCTGCCCTAGGGAAAGATGATCGCAATAGTTTGAATTGCGTCATAAATGAGAAAACAGACGACAAGTTAAAGCAAAATAACGAACAAAACTTGATAATTTCTATTAATGATTACATTTCGCTTTTTTATGGAGTAGGCTGACAACAGAACAAGCGGCACACCTGATGGCAAGTGATTTCCGTCGGCTATGAACATTTGCAATATTACAGAACTTGTCAAATGCGTCGTCGGCCTTTAAGTGGGAAATTTTTGAAAGACAGCCGAGGAGGAATCAGAGAGGGAAGAATAGTAATAGGGAAGAAGGTGGAGAGGGAGGGGAGTAAGGTGTGGAGTCTGATGTAGGAGAAAGAGTGAGAGAGGGAGGAAGGCAGAGGGATTGGGTCACCGGTCACTGCATCACACGAAAAACACTTCCATTACAAGCCGATTTGAAATGAATTCGAAATGCTTCTGCTATCTCATTTTTATTCTCTTTGTGGCCTTTTTATAAACTGTGTTTACTTATAAAAAGATAATTTGACATTTATTGATAGAACTAAATGATATATAAATATATACTTACTATTTTATATATCAAAAAAAATTTGACATACACACCTATATATAAAGTCGTAAAAGAAAGAATCCTACACATAAATTAACATTGTATCATAGAAACTGAGCCCAGCAGAGTGTGGGATTTACGAAGAATAAAATATTACTTGGGGCGTTGTTAACTGCCAATCAATAACCAAACAATTTATCTGTCAGGGGCGATACTAACAATATAATGACTGCCAAGAGCAATCATCGCGATGAGATGCGGTTCCGTATATTGATGAAGATTTACAGATATTAATTTTCTATAACTTTAGGGACTTTGTTTTTAAACGTTCGTGATCTACACACTTTACGCAGATGTATTTAATACTTTTACTACTACAAAACCAAAAATTTGGTATAAGTATAATGTAAGCATATTTTTCTAAAGGGAATCATTGCCTAGAAGAGTATCAGTGCCAAAGAAGGAAAACTATATGACTTCATTAAAAAATTAAATATTATTTTTCAACATTGTTCATTCTGTGATGATGCCCATAAAATATTGGAAATATTAACAGTCAATCAGTTTAAATTAAAAGCGATAAATTTGGTAAATTGTTTCATTTTAGGAAATTAAAACTCTGGGCGAAGAACGCAGAGCCAAGTTGAAGTTTTAAACTGTTTAGTTATTTCGGTACTAACTTCGGCACTTTACTGTTAAAGGTTTAACGTCTCTTATCATTAGGCACTCTAAATTATGTAAATGGTTACTAGTTTTATATATAAAATCAAACGACTGTTACAACGTACGATACAAAACATTTTGGCGCAGACATTCGGGCGTGCGATATTTTTGTATATTCTAACAAATACCTGTTGCCTGTGTATGTTACATTACTATGATAGTTTAATTTATTTATTATATGAACGACTCAGACTATAAGTAGGTAGATTTAAAAAAAAATATATGTTTATACGCAAAGGAACCCTAAAAGCTGTCGAGCGTAAAGCCAACCGGCATGTTTGTAAATCGTATAGCAAATGTTCGCAGCTATCGTGGAGGGTATCGGCACGTGTCTTAGCCATTTGCGTGACGTTCAGCAGGATTTTCTATTGTCGAGCAGCTATGAATTGTATCAAATGAGCTGCGGTTGGCATGCAGGGAATTTAGCAGAGAAATACGACACTTATTGTGTGGTAGGTATAGTGGCAAATATGTTTTGTATTTAGTTTACGAGATAGTTGTTGTCAATTATCAATCTGTAGTTTAAGAAATTCTAAAAATTTTGTGAATCTTTGAACATTGCGTGCGGGTACATTTTGCAGCGGAATTGTACCGGGAGCGGGCGTTTTGCGCGTAAATTTAGTTATTCAGCTAAATCTC
>DWHO01001620.1:0-14957 GCA_018247575.1 Eurytides lysithous rurik | reverse complement strand
ATTATAGCCGTGGCAGCTCAGTGTCCGGGCGCTCACTTCTAATTCAATATACTCGAGCAACCTGAGTTCGAATCCCGGTGCCGGCACCAATGAATTTGTTGATTTATAATTAACAATTTTAAGTGCTGATTTACCACGTGCTCAATGGCGAAGAAAACATCGGGAGGAAATCTGCATATTTAAGAAACAATAAAAAAAAGTCCGCCAATCCGCAGTGGGGCCTCGTGGAGGTCTTCGTACTCGTTCTCGTACCATTATTACCCTTATTCCTGTGCAGAGGAGGTCTGTGCCCTGCAGTGGGACATATGTAGGCTGTTACTACTACTACGGAATTAATTCCAATTCCCTAAGCTTCCATAACTTAACAGCTGCTATAATTTTAACTAATAATAACACAATAATGTTTGATGATTAAAATGCAGTCCCGAGCGATTGCAAGCAGCTAATACCGTATACGACTGAGAAATGACCTTTAACAGAATAGTTGTTACCAACGGTATAAAGAGCATGTTCGTGTCATGCGCAACCGAGCGGAGACACAATCACAGCTTACCATTTAAATCAGATCACGTTTAGATTTTAACAATTATTCCGATGGTTTTAGAAATAAAAGAAAATCGGAAATATTTAAAATCTCTTTAAACGGTATGACGTCTTACAATAAACAAACGAATGGCACGTTGGTGTAGTGGTTAGTGCTTCTGACTGCAAAACCAAAAGTCGTGGGTTCGATTCCCCCAGCCTACCCAGGACAAATATCTGTGCGATGAGCATAGGTATTTGTTCTGTGTCTGGGTGTTAATTATCTATATAAGTATACATTTAAAAGTATATAAGTATGTATATCAGTTATCTGATTACCATAATACAGGCTCTGCCTAGGTTGGGATCAGATAGATGGCAATGTGTGAGATGTCCTATATAATGCCTTATTATGCCTTTTTTAAAAGTAAAATTGTATCGGACCTTTCGATCGCATAATAGTAAAACTGTTATGTTCAATCAAGTCATGGTTTCATATTTATTTTCCCGCACGTTTCTACTGCACACCATTTTAGAATTTGGAGCGTTGCATAATTCATCGACGATAATTATTAGATTGCTATGTTTCAGCGACTATAAGGCCTTATCGGACCTCAAGGATTTTTGTAGAAAACGAAAGGAATAATAATCATCGGTCAAGGCGTAATATTTATCCAATTCCTACTAATAGTTCACACTCTCCCCATATATATTTATTTATCTTGTTCATATTTTCAATTGTTAATAAAATACTTTTTATCCGTCTACTCAAGTCAAACACGTTTTGAACTTGAGTAGACGGATGTTTTAGAACTTGTATGTGATGACAGTTTATGTTAATACAGCTTTTTCAAATATTAATGCATTAATTAAGCTTAATTATTTTATTTTAATATTATATGAGAGAGAAAAAATGGTTGTCGACTTAAGTAGGAATTGATATTAAGACCTTTTTTTACATTACTTGTTATTTTCTTGTTGCTTTTTATTGTATCATCTAATCTCCTAACTGTGCGATCGCGCATAATTCAATACATGAGTTTTGGAGTTTATGGCATGAAACAGGTGACACATGTTTGTGAAACATTTGTCAACGTTTGATTTATACTTCGTGCTGGAAATGTGTTGGTCACATCGCTGTATATTGTCAGGAAACAGGGACTTAAACATGATTTTTGTGAATTATTCGTCTGTGCAAATCCACAGCGAAAATTGTCTTTTGTGCAACAATTTTAAACAACGACTCTTTATCATCATCTTATCATTTATAAACCTATCTTCATACCACTCTTTTAATTCCGCTTCCAATACATTTTGCTACTTGTTTTAATAGCTAGTCGTTAAGCAAAATCAGAACTATTAACACTATCTTATACATCAGCGATATAATATTTATAGCCATTTTCTAAATTACTTATTACCTAAATCACTATTAAAATCGCAAACACATTTTTTATCTCACATTTCAAGGTAAACATCTGCTAAAGTTCACCAAAGACGTCACCATAATTTATTCTGTTCCCGTTAAATATCTGCTTGTATCATTGAAAACACGAAGAGAGTTTGCCAGTTAAACTAAATTAAATATTTACCCTAACTCATATGGTATAAGACACTGATGACCCCATACCATTCCTCCTCCCCTCTGAGTTGTTTTTCTTTGACGACTCACCACGCCTAGTTACGATAAAAGCTCTTTTCATGTGAGTGACACAAAAACCAAAGTGGGCTAAACATGGTTTTTAGGACATACATGAAACAATACAGTATGAGAAACTTTCAATTTCATACATTGTTTTAATTATTGTAGTTACTTTTTTTAAATATATTTAATTCGCTGTTACTATTACGATTTCAATATTCACTCAATCGAAGTGAATTGAGTAATTGATCCAAACTGAAACCGCTATGGGATTCAGTGAACCAGTAATTTGAACGGAATCTTCGAGCATACCTAAAACATTGTAATTATATACCTAATTAGCCATAAAAATTATAGAAAGAAATTAAATTTGCAAACTCTTTAACCTTGAACTCTCTAAGCTTTAAAAACTCAAAGACTTGTAGTAAAATAAAACATATGTATACATATATAGGTGTCAAAAAGAGATCCTTAATCTCAATCCTTTGATGTAATCGTACTAGCGATTAACATTTTTCATCTGCTGTGTAGAGATAAAAAAATGCAATTGTATATTTGAAAATATTTAAGCATTTTAGACCTACGCAGATACACAAGAATAAGTGACGAAAAAATGACGCTACAACCTGTAACATTATCTGTCCTGCGACTACTGAATGGTTTAAGGGAACCAAAACGAAGTAATATAAAATAAATAATATAATAAAAAAAATACAATAAATCACTTAATAAAATTTTATACGTGATAAGTGCATAATGAACCATGACTGGTGTTATAAATGATGTAATTGTCAAATAATAATAGGAGTATTAATACAATATACTGTGTTGGTTGGTTTGTTTTATCAAAATTTAATTTTAGCACAGATAAAGACGAGCATAGAGGCTACTTTTGATGAATAATAATTAAACAATGTTGATGTCAATTTAAAGAATAATGTGTCGAGACCATTTAAAAGTGCAAAAAGTGCTTTTTTATACAGATGAGATTTATATATTTAATAATATTGTACAATAAGGTAACACTTACTTCAAGATTGTCAAAGTCGACTTTGATGAGCCTCCGCTGGGGGGGTGCGTGGGGCGTGACGTCACCGCCGCGTCGGATCTCACCACCGCCCGACCCGGTGACGGCGCCAGTGGTCGCTGAAACAAAACCAACACGTTAACAATCAACCTTACCGTAAAACCACCATCAAGGCTTAGGGAGACATTTTACTTCAACATAACCCTTACTAATACGCGGCTTGCCTGTCCTTTCATGCACCCACAGAACAGATAACCGACAAGACTTGACACAGGCGTCGTTCTGGACGGAAACTGACATAGGCTTCTTTATATCCCGGAATAATTCCAAATATTATTAAATAATTAACCTGGAACCGAAACCTATACAAGCAGAGCAGGGGGTAAGACCTAGTTATCAATAATCTGATAACAAATTGATAATTGTCACAGAATTGTCAAAAAGAAATATCCAATCCTGACCTGTTTAAAAGAAGACTCATTAGAAAAGTGTACTATGGAATTAACGAATATTTTAATGAACAACTTAATTTGTTTAATTTATATAATTCGTACGCCATACGGACAAAACCTAGCGAACTTAATAAATATGCTCCCCCATTGTACCTAAGTTTACAAATAAATAAATGAATGAAATTGTAAATCTCAATAACAATAAGCCTTCATTTTATATCATAGATTTAGCTACTTAAATTACTATTTGGTAAATCCTTACATTGTTTTATAAAATACATTATATCTCACAGTTACATCAAATTCAACTTTATATTTAACCGTTACGATAGCAACACTCAGTGATAGTTACATTGATCATCTTCTCAAGAATCGTTTTTCGCGGTTAACGTAACCATTTCGTACGGGATATAATGGTGTGTAACACTATGTAATCTTAGTAGATTGAGCTTTAGCAAGCGCTGACGTCACGACTAGTGTTGCGCCATATTCCAGGCAGCGAAGCCTTTTACTTTCGCTGTCCTTCGTTATCGACGTAAGCACTTCCCTATCGCCTTTCGCGACGCCTTGCAACGTGATACCCAATGATTGATACGTGCCACTTTACGAAGTTATATCGTTTTAACGAATTCAGAAATAGAATTAAATTCGACCGGTATGTATAAGATATTATTCGAATTAGAATTGTTTTAGGAAATAAATTGACAAAACAAAAGCCGTGCGCCTGATGGTAAGCAGTACAGTTGCTAATACAAATAAAATACTACACAGTAAATGTAAATATAATACCTTCATCTGTATGTCAAAGTCTGTAAACCAATAAAAGACGGTGTAACACAAGAAAGCTCATCAGTGCCAGGATTCAAACCCGCGATTCACACCGAACTGAGGTCTTCGGCCCGTATCACTTTTTATTTCGAATATTGGCGTATAGAAGCGCGGGAATTTCATACCTACTTATCACTAATAAATTATCGAATAATCATATGATTAAATTGTAACTTTTGTCAGATGTAGTTTAATGCAATATCTGTACTTACAATTAACCGGTTCAAGTTAATTGCAGACAATCATGTATTCATGCAACAACCCTTTAATGTTATTTATTTTGTTTTTAAAAATGTGTTCCAACGGATCGACAAACTTCGTTTGATGTGATTCGTACCTAATGCATCTCTCCGATAGTTAAGTGCGTTGTAATCTAAGTATTAATCGGTCTATTTTTAATCCATATAAACGTAAGCCGATATAAGATCCGGCCGAGAATGCCATATAGTTCAGTAGAATGGGTTTTGCCAATTAATTATATGTCAATTATAGTCCCTAACCTAAACAAAATACAGCAATATCTGATGTTACGATAAAAGTAAAATAAGCGCACTCAACCACAGAAATAACATAAACTAATGTTTTAAATATTATCTATATCTAGTCCAAGGTATGATGATAAAGAAGCGTTGAAACGGAATCACAGTTAAATTTATTTAATGATAAAGATTCAGGCGTAATATGAATGACGTAACAGAAGAAATTGTTTCAATAAGAATTTGGGAGAAAAACATTTTTATGCAACAAGATACAACATAGTAAGTACTGAGTTCAGGGGGTGCAAAATCTAATTCCTGTTTTCCCAATACAAAATTCATACAAGCGCATCATAATCGGGAACTATCAAGTATCAGTATCTGTGTCCTCAGTTGGACTTAAAATAAATGAAAGCTTTTTCGTCTTATACAATGGAATGAGCATTGTTGAAATCCAAGACCGTAATCATCGTCTGTCGTCTTATATTACAAGGGAGTCTGGCAACATATACCCTAAAAGAAAAGACAAATAATTTCCATTTCGACTCTCCTTTGTTGTTCCTCGCTGTCTACGTCTTAATCTGTAAGCACTTGGGCAAAAACAATGGGATACGGCGAGCGTTCAATGTCCCCGTCGTCGCGAAATCGAACCCACTAAGAACAAAATTGCACGAACTTGACAATGCAACGTTCGGGTTTTTGTGATGGGTCGAACGTCTGCGGCTAATTGCTGGAATGGGACGATTAAACCTCATTAGCATAGGAATTTTGTTAGACTTCTTGCTTCTCAGTAACAACGGTTCGAAGAAACCGACTTATTGAAATTCTTACTGTAATTAACACTATCTCTACCACGGTCTTGTGTATGTATACTTACGTACTATATACGTATGTTTATTTAGATTTACGTATGAATATTAAATAAACTGTTAATTTTACCGTTTACGATACGAAAATTCGAAACATATCATCACAAAAGACAAAGGGAAAATAATTTAGAGCTAAAATTTCAAAAAGTGTCATAGCCTTCGGTAAAAACAGTGTTAATAACGTGGAAATTCATAGTGATGATTGTTGCAGTTAGTTTTTAAAAGCATGATATACATACTTAGGGGTCGAGATTTCTCTATAAAAAAAAATCCAGGAATCGTGAAGGTAATTATGACTACACGAATCGCTTATAGCTAATTTTTTTATACACCGCAATAGAAAGTGTACAACTACGTAAATATTAGTCTTTTCAATAGAACGAATCATAAACAGGCCTTTTAATAAAAAAAAACGAAAGGCTTGTATAAAAAAATTGCAATACTAAACTTATAACTTTAAAAACGTGGAATCCTTTTCGCGATCTTTTATAATGATTATTTGGACAGTCGGCTCCTCCAATTTATTGTGAGTCCAATATCATCTATTTACATCGAATTAAAATCGGTATTCAGTGACAACTAAACGAAAAATGGCGGTTCGCAGCGCAGATATTTCGTCAGTTTCGTCGGACAAAAACTTTGAGAAAAAAGCGGGCTAATTTCATAGCAATTCGAGGTCCGTTACACGGCTTCGTATTATTAGTCTCGCGAAAGAGAGCGGGGCGTGACGTAGTTCGAATAAACTATGACATTTAAAATGGGGTCGGGACAGGACGGGAGCAGGAGTAGGGGGAGGTTGGAGGAGGGAGGTGTTCTGTTCACCGACGTTGAGGGCTGAATGTCAAGGTAGCTAGAATTATAATTAAACTACATATTAGTTAACATATGCAGCACTATATCAATTATAATTAGCGTACTGCCTCTGATAATAGCCGTAATAACTAACAAAAGATGAAGTTTTGGACTCCAAGCAAAATCTAACCATACCACAATCAACATACATTTCCTACTTGATTTTAGGAAGTTACCTGGAGTTTTTTCAGTGTCGAAAGTCCATCCAAAAGATCGACAATGCAATAATGCCTTCTAAACAAACAAAGGATCATCAAACTACACAGGAGCACACAACTACCCGAGATTAAATGTTTAATAATCACAACTGCGGTATTACACTTCAAACCAGAACAGTTTCAAATGTAATATCGCAGTCAGGGGCGGCTCTAGATCGTGTAGGGCCCGTGTGCAATGAAACCCTGGCGCCTCCTAGGATGATCCAAGACGATGCTCTTAGCTGTCTCAGGGAGCGGCGCCCGTGTGCATTGCACACCCTGCACTATAGGTTAAGCCGCCCTTGATCGCAGTTCACATTACTCCGTGGCGGTATCTGATAATGTGAGTACTACCACTTTGTCCCAATGTTAGTACAATAATCCCCCCTATAACACGGTAAATTGGTTCCGCGTTATATGAAAACGAGGAGGAGTATTCAGGTATAATATGAAAATGCGTTATAAGAGTACCGCATTATAGAGGGGATTACTGTATTAAAAATAATGCACAATTAATCAATCTTTTAGGATTTCTATAAGGTCAACGTCGTCTCTTTAAAACGATGAATACTGAACATAATATGGCAACTTGACGGCCTTGGGACTAAAAATGTAAAGAGGGCTACACAAGGTATGTCTACCTCACCCTCAGTTTTAATTGGCGTACTTCACACGTCTACGAATTTCCGTGTAGCCATCTCGGTTTTTCGTTTTTTTTCCTCACTATTTTCTTACATCACTACTATTCTAAATCGTTTCTAGTCGTTAAACTAATGCTTTTTTACCCAATTGACAGTAGGAATAGTATGTCATTTGCCTGAGCCGTAAGAAGACAACCAGAAGTATCGGAAGTTATTTTTATATCTTTGGTATATTGATATAAATTACATAATTAATATTACTTACAGTAATATAAGTAGCAATGTAAACTAGATTTACCCAAGAGCGTTGTCCTGCCATATTAAGAAAATTAAAGGAGGAAGGAAGGAAAACAATGTTAGGTTTTTTTTTCATGGAGTAGGCTGACAAACGAGCAAGCGGCTCACCTGATGGTAAGCGATTACCGCCGCCCATGGACATTTGCAACATTACAGAACTTTCAAATACGTTGCCAGCCTTAAAGAAGGGGGTTTTTGAAAGAAGGACGGAAAGGTGAGAGAGTGAGCAGGAGGAGGGAGGAGAATAACGGAGAGGAAGGGGGATGAAGTCAAAGGAAGGGAGGAGATAGAGTCAAAGGGAGGAGATAGAGTCAAAGGGAGGGAGGGGAGTGAGAGAGAGGGGAAGGAGGAGGATGGGCTATCGGCCACCTCTCTCTCCGGACGAAACGCGGAAGCATAAACACTTCCAATTTACGCTGTTCTGTGTTAGGTATCTGTGGTACTTATCCGATTTGAGCCGGCCCGTTCAGCAGCGGGAGCAGCTGCCTAGGTTTCTTAGGTTTTCTCTCTTTCTCTCAATAATGCTTCGGAAAGGACAAACATTTATTGTTGTTTATATAGATTGAAAGAGATGCAGGAGTAAATATGACATGTCAACATGCGCCTTCTGATTGGATCACAATACGAATGCATTCACATCGGTGATGTTACACAAACGACCAGCCAGGGAAATAATACGGTCTCACAGAATACTGATGCAAAATGTTTTATATTCTAACCATGTTTGGCCGATGAGAAAATCGAAACGTATTTTCTTACAAGGGCTGACTTCAATTATTTTTGTTTACTAATATACTAAACATTATTAAATAAAACAAAGTCCTTGCGAAATATCGATACATTCGTAGAATTCTTCACAATTCAATGAAATTAAACAAAGTTGTTACTTCCTAATGGTTATGGTTCCATGTTATCGTCTACTTGGAAACCCATAATAAAAAAATACAACAATTCTAATTAAAATAATATTAATAATAAAGCTAATTTCAACAATGATTACGGTTACGTGTTACCGTATACTTGAAATCCCATATTTTTTTTTTATCAATTAACAATTATCAATTCCCGGCACAACCGATGGCATGAATTCAAGATGCTGGTAACTCATTCTGCACTGAACTATAGAATAAATAATATTGAAATCTAATACAGTCAGAGTTACTTAACTATTATAGGACATTAAGACGTCAATCATCGTAATGTATCCCGTGCCAATGAAGGTTGTGTACCGGAGCTTTAAAACAAAATGAATACGCGGTCAAATCCGTAACTCGCTTTACTTAATAACCGCAATCAAAAGATCGTAGATGTCCAGGTTTTATATTCACATGAAATAAACTGTTGCATTGCTAAGTTTAGCTGCTGGTTTATTTACTCTGATAAATAAGCGAGCTTATATTAGCCAAGTGTCTTGTCCGCCGTGGCGCAATATGCTGGTAATAAAACACGTATATAAACAGCTATTATATGTGATTTCCATTCAACGAGCGCTTGCACGCACGGCTTACCGCCGTTGGAACCTTAATCCGCCGTCGCTTTTCACGAGACATTCCCCACCGTGGCACAATAACCGAGTTCCGACTAAAGAACGCTTTGCGCCGAATTGATTAAGTCCAACTTAACGCGCAATTCGCGATTTGGGCAAACGAGCAAACGCCGTGGGAAGGTGTTGTCGTAGTACGCCAGTGATGGCTCCCCTGAAAAGTTTCAACTAATACGATGTCGTTATTATAAATAATAAGATATTATTGATAGCAATACTGTTTTTTTTTTCTCCTAAAAGAATAATTAGGCCTAAGCGATCCGTCTTTGCATAAAAGAAGAACAAACGTTTACTTTATTAAATAATGTTATTCTATCTATCTTTGTTAAAAAATGTTAAAACTAATGTAACCTAAGTACGGTCCAGAAACTATTTACGCAAAAAAATAAATCAGTTTTTTTATGATATACCGCACTGCGTGTAAAAGCGTCTAAAAAACATCTAATGAGGTACGAGTTATCATCGGGTAATGCACTTGGCCTTTCTATTCCTATTACTCTATCAACGCGATTATTTCAATTACATGTAATGTACTTTTAAAGGCACAATCAATCTTCGTCAACGAAAGCGAAATTTATTAATTTAACGCGCAGTAACGATAGTTCTTTATTACAAACAAAAATTCGTTTATGATCTACATAAATTATTACGTTAAATGTACAACAAACGGGGAAGAATGACACTGTAACTTCGGAACGATAACAAACATTATTATTTGTACTAATAATTTCATTTCAGTAAAAACAGATGTTCATTTATTGTCAAAACACCACAACAAATACACCCTAACAGTTAATATCGTTCCCGATGTATGACTCATGGGGCTAGGGTGCGTTACCCTCGAAATGGGCTCGAGTAACCTTAGAATAATCAAGAATGAACAGTTGTCTTAGTTAAGAAAAATCATGACAAATATAAAAATGTAACTAACATTTTTACTTGAATGATATTATTTTAAAACGCGAATAATTTATTGTGTTTGCAAGAATCTGAAAAGAAATGTGCTCTAAGATGTCTTTACTTTAAATAAAACATTTTATATGACCGACACCATGGATCAATTATTCCATCGGTTCGCCGTTTGTTATTTAACAAACAATTAATAGGTTAGTTCACTACACGCTACTTACTCGGACAGGCACGTTCAAATCAGTTAAGAAATGGGAGCTTGTAATTAGTTCTTATAACCGTGGGTTCGCCAAACATGTTTAAAGATCTGTTTTGTGACAGTATACAGAGACGCGTTCGCTCTGCCGTGCATGATTTTTGGCACAAATTATATATGTTTAATATGTTCCATAGTCATGTTTTGTATATATCATGCGATGTGTTTCGAAACTGTATCGTGTTGAATGTTCTTGTTGCGAACTTACAGTAACGTCAAGTTGTCTTTTGTAGAGACAGCTTGGGGTGGTTCTATTGTATTATGAGTTACTAAACCGCTAAACGGTGACATGTGAGCACTGCTGCGTTCCGGTTTGAAAGACAATGTAGCCAGCCTAATTACTGGGCATATGGAACATCAAACAGGTTCTATATTACACTATGTAGGCGTCTCGCTTATCACCAGGCTTATCAATTTCCTCGTCTGGCCACTTTATGGTGTAAAGAAAAAAAGCCGTATGTCACAGATTACAAAATTACTCGTCATGGCGGCGGCGGCGTTGCCCCAGAATGCCTTTTCCTGCGCGACGTCCAACGCTGGCTCCTCGGGGCTCCTAACGGGCTCGAGGAGCCCCGAGACCGGCCGTGATCCCAGCAGCAAGGCCGCCGGAGAGACCCTCGACCGACGCAGCTTGAATGTATTTAGCACTGGCTGGATCACTTCGACCTCGTCGCTTTGTTTTTTTTTTAATCACATTCGCTCATCCACGGTCTAGCGGCGCATTCGTTTTTTTTTATTCGCGCGCGGGAAAATATAGACCAAGTCTATGTCAACACGACACCCCTTAGTTTTTGTAACGTTTTATTAGAGTTACAAAATCGAGTTAATTTAATACAGCGATCTTATTTATTAATCTTGAGCACATCAAAACAAGACAAAATGGCATTGACCCGAAACCGATCCCTCAAGCGAGGTCGTATAATCAAACACATATGATTGCACTGCGTCAGTATTTTGACAATTTTTTATTAAAGAACCCAGTGTTAAACTCCAATTACAACTGGCACATGCATATCATGTACACTTAAAAAAAACAAATAATTTGATTTTAGAACGAGCTGCGGATGTAAATAGAAAGCGCGTGCTTGACTTATGGCGATCGGCGCCATATTGGTTGACAGGGGTAGCCCCAGTTGCCGCATGCGCGGTGAGCTGTTGTATACGCAGGGCTGATTTTTATAACAACACTTCGCCCGCCACAATAGTAAATGTTTCAAAGCGTTTGGTCAAATTTAGAACAACGTTAACCTAGTTATTATAATACTCGGTGACAGTGAAAGAAATATTGTATTTCAAGAAATAGAGAGTCTATTAGAGCAAGCGGCTCCTGAGCCGCTTGCTCTAAATATCAAGTTTCGTATAATCTGTAGCCTCATAAAATTTGATGTATAATTGTATTAAAATGTGGGAGATACAGACGTAATGCGAATCTCCAGAAAGTAGTGCAATGAAATCGAAAAGCAACCATTACGTCAAAACCGGTCAGCAAACAATGGTTTTCCCTCGATTTTCCCGCAGATGCGATGCGAAAGACATTTGCTACCTAAGTATTGTATAATCGGATCGCAAAGGTAAATATTGTTTCAAATTAAACAATTCACTGTTGAAAGTACAAAACCTTATCTCTTTAATTATTAAAAACACAATATCTTTTTTTTTCTTTTATAATTAGTTTATTAAAAAATAAGGAGTATGTATTCACTAATTCCATTACGGATGAACAGTTTTCTACTGTTATGGCTTATCACAAATGAATTTTTTTTTCCTATTTTCGTGTATAGTACACATTATACAATAGACTAAATATACGGATATTTCTCGTTTAACTTGATGCTTTTTTTGAAACGTCTTTAAAAATATTTCCAATACAGGCAAAATTAATTCGTTTTGGTTAATCAAAGTAGCACGTTTTCACATATAAAGAGAGATTTTAAGAATTTAAAAATAAAATTTAATTCGAGATAAATTTCGTTATGGATAAGTTAATGAACAAAGCCATTTATATTTTTACAATGCTTAATATCAAAGGACGTTGGCGAATCGATTATTAAAACGTCAACTCAAGCTCACTGTTAGTTCACGTGTCTCAATCCCAGTGGCTTAATTTTATATACTTCGAGTTTTTTATCCTGAAAAAATACCTCATACATATTTACCCATTATACGATAGAGAGACTGAGGAACTGAAAATACTGCAACTAGATTGAAGTTAAAACAGGAGTATTATAGAAGGGATAGCTAAACGCTACTAAACTAATGCAAAAACTAGCTAAATTTTACCTTCATCTACTTGAGTAACTCAGCCCTTTCCTTTTCGCGTCGAATATGACAATATTTGTAAATGGTGGCTTAAGAAAAAGATATACCGTAATCCCCCCGGTATAGCTCCATATAACACGTTACTCTATAACGCATATTCATAATAATAATAATAATATCATAGGACATTGCCATCCGATCCCAAACTAGGCAAAGCCCGTACTATGGTTCTGCCTAGTTTGGGAACCAAACAACGGATGTAGAAAATTAGGACCCAGACACAGAACAAATGCTCATCGCAAAAATATTTTGTCCTGGGAGGGAATCGAACCCACGACCTTTGGCTTTGCAGTCAGGAGCACTAACCACTACGCCAACAGGCCATTTTCATATTATACGGGAATACTCCTACAACGCGTTTTCATATAACGCGGAACCAAACTACCCTGTTATAAGGAGGGTCACTGTATTAGTAACCAACATTTAATCTTATCATGTGACTATTCCCTTATTTCTCATTATGTAAAAAAATATCAATTGATATGCAAATACGCTTCAAATTTACCAGTACTAGGATCCTTTACAGAGCCGTCTGGGGCAATACCCATTTGGCACAGTTGCTAAGCTATTGGCGTCGCAGGTCGTGGGTTCCATTCTCACCCAGAGCAAATATTTGAACGAACTACACATGATCCTTCCGGATCTAGGCGTTTCCGTGTAACATTTATGCATGTAGAAAACCCTTGTAACATAACATATTACTATCTTAAAAGCAGGGCAGTGTTTTTTTTTAAAGTCATCCATTTGAAGCAGTGGTTTGCAAGCATTATGCTTCGAGTTATAGGATTAAGTTTTAAGCGTGGATATTGGGCATAAAAATATCACATGTCTGGATAAAAGGAGCGGAATATGAAGCCAAGCAATAATGACTTCATTTCTACAATTCAAAATATGTGTAATATGCAGTGGCGGCACTACCATACAAGCCCAAAAACCCGGCTTGCCCCACTTCTTCTTCTTCTTTCTCCCGCCCTTCTCCCACTAGGTGGGGTCGGCATAACATGTATTTTCACGATTAATGTTGTGTTGAGATTTGGCTGAATATGCTGCTAATTTATTTTTAAATTTGAGAGTTGCGGGAATTATGTGCTAATAAAATTAATTAAAATTTATAAATCTTTATAAATTTTAGCCCTTAGTAAGGCAAGTCGGGCTTTTGGGCTTGTATGGTAGTACCGCGACTGGTAATGTGGTATGAACAAGCATGTCGATTACCATCAGAAGCCGCGTGCAAATTGCTCGTCACTCATACACACATACAGAACATATTGGGTAGGAACTTACTAAAATTCACACTTAGCTAAGCAGACGTATTCGTAATACTTTTAATTAAAATTGTTTATAAGTGCGCCTATCTTGTTAAACGGTCCGCTACCCTGTGAGAAGTGTACATATGACTGCATATAATAAAGAGGTGTACACATGACTGCAAGAATAAAGAAAAAAAAGACTTATAGCTAATAACGTATAAAACAAAATAACACAGCCTAGGTTCATCTACAATTTTACGACCTGTCTAAAATTTTAATGAATTTAATACGTATTCTAACAATTAACGTTTGACGTATTGTATGAACGTCCAAATTTATAAATATTTTTTTATATTATAATCGATCTGTTATTACATAACGATCATGTTTTGGTTTTGTACTGCTCGCTCGCTTTATTGATGAATAAATAAACAATACCTATGTATCGCTTCTATCAAAAACAAACGACTCTCTTATCGCTTAAACCTATAGCACAATAAAACGAGGGCACAAACAAATAGGTATATTAAGTAAATATTCGTGATTTATTAACCCTCAGTTACGAATATTATGCAGCAGAGAAATCAGCTGTATTGCGTACCAGCGAGAGTTACCAGATAATCAAAAGGCGCAAATTTTAAGAATTCTACGAGATTATTACTACATATAAATACTACAACAAACTTATTAGTGTTTAAACTAACTATACAGTTATTAGGTTGTTCTTAACCGCTTAATGCACCCCTCCGTGCCATATAGAACAGTACTGCAGTGCGGTGACGAGCAGAACTGTGCAGCTGCGTGAACGTCACGGTCACTGTAATTTTATATGTCGCAAAATATTACAGCTCCGTATGGGTCACGGTTAATATAGAAA
>DWHO01001619.1:0-14957 GCA_018247575.1 Eurytides lysithous rurik | reverse complement strand
GCCCGCGACCCCTGCAAACGATCCAACCCTCTCTTCACTCTTCACCCAATCACTACGCCATCACCTCCCGACCGGCACGTCGGAACGACACCAACCAAACTGGAGCTGCGCTGGCGGTTCGAGGAGTCCTCGTTGGCGGACGTCGTCTGTTGGAAGTGGTTCGTCTTGTATTGCAGCTGCTCTTCGAACGGCATTATTATGTAGTTGTGCAGACCCTGCAATTTTTCATAGCATTTTTTAGCGAACTGTCAACATTTCTTTCAAGGATTCTTTCGCATCGATAACAAAGAAATACGTGATGATCTGGGTTACGAAACTAAATTTGAAATCGCAATAACAATCCATTAGTTGTTTTAAGTTCACTTGTGCTTTGGAAGGTCCGAGGTGCGTTGACGAGTCCAAAAGGCACAACTCACGTGAATGATGAAGCGCACGAAATTCCTGCGGTATGAGAGGCGGCACTTGAGGAACCAGGCGGCGATGACGTGGTGCGCTAGCGACACCACGTAGTGGTTGTAGCGGGACGGGTTCGTGTAGGGCAGCAGGATCGCGAACACCGACATGTACTGGTCCTCCACGAACGAAGCGAACACGCGCGGCAGACGGTTCAGCGCTGGAACGGGCGAGCGATACTTTCTTACGGATTGGCCTGACAAACGAGCCCATGGATATTTGCAACATCACAGAACTTGCAAATGTGTTGCCAGCCATCAAGGGGGTAAAAGGAGGAGAGGGCTACTACTTCATGGTATTCGAAACGATTACAGCCGTACAAGGATATTCCTGAAATTCTGACTTGCTTTACTAAATTCCAAATAAGATGGCATTCCCTTTAACAACAGAAAGAGGACTAGAAAAATGATATCAATAAAAAAAGGAGCTCAGTTGTCGCCGCCGTAACATGCAAGCACTGTGTTTACGGTTTTTAGGACAGTGTTGCCACAAAATAATATGATTACTTACTTGAAAGAAACTCGAGCATTGGACTGGCAATGGCCTGAGTATCAGAGATCTTCGAGAGATCGAGCAGAACCTCGGGTAGCATCTTCACCATAGTCTCCCGCGTCTCTAGAGCGAAGATCGTCAGCGCGTTGATATAGGGCTGCGCTTGACGTAGTACTGTCGACAAAAAAAAGTTGAATAACATCCATATACTATGATAGAATACACCAACACAATCATTATTACAATTCGTCGATATAAACAAAGGCATGTTTAGGATTTCTTTGGATAAGTGCCACAGATCTATCTTTATTTAATTAAAAACAAAAATGTGAAAAAACCTCTAATAATTTATACGGCAGTCGCCGACGCCAGGAAGGTGATTTTCGCAGATTAGGCATTTTGACGCAAACTACTGTATCGGTGGTAGTTGTAAATTGGAGCCCATGTTGTCTTCTAACCCAACCTACCACTGATAATGAAAAATATTCAAAACTAAAAAATTTAGCTACAATACATCTCACTTTCAAAATCGAACTATAGAAATGAGAGCTCACCCATTCCGTATCTGAGGAGGCATCTAATGATCCTCTGCTGGGTCTGTGGCTCCAGGAAGCTGTGGTAGGAGGCCAGCGCGGCCAGGGCCGGCAGCACCGTCGCGTGGAATTCCGACAGGAGCAGCTTCTGGCCGCTGTTGAGACGGAGGCTCTCGGGGAACGACGGACTCCTCTCAGACACCTGGGAAGTGGAACGCCTTGTTGCAGTGTCGCATCATGGTACTAGGAAAGAATTGACTAGCTTGTTGGTGTAGTGGTTAGTGCTCCTGATTACAGAGCCATAGATCGTGGCTTCGATTCTCACCCAGGACAAAAAATTTGTACGACAAAAAAGAACATTCAGATAGATAGATAGCAAAATACCCGTATTAGTTTAAGATTTACACATTTTATTTGTTAAAGTTGAGAATCATTCTACAAAGTACAGAAAACTGTAAATAAATTCTAAGTCTTTTACAAGATATTCAAACCAAGTTGAATAGTGTGTTGCAGGAGGCCACGTGGCTCACGCTTCAAACATTTATGTACGATATAAGTGCGTAGTGGCCTGTAAAACAGCCTAAAGTCTAAGTTGTCGTGTGGCTCACCGGTGACCCCCGTGGCTCCAATGGTCCAGTAGGGTTTGGCTCACCGGTGAGCCACGTGGCCCCAATGAAAAATAGTGTATTTTAACGTGGCGTTCAACGTGTTAATAAGTGCAACTGCCAATACTTCTTTGATTTTTATGAAGCCGAAAGCCGTGATAGGCAAGGGCGTCAAATGTCAAAAACATTTTACGTTGAAACAGTCCAATATTGCTTAATGCTGTGTCACCCTAGCTATACACAGGGATGATTGCATACTTTTATATTCCGGGATTACTCTATAGTAGCGTCTCTGTGCTTTTTGCATATTATATTGTTTACCAACAACGGTCTGCCGAGCCGGCCCATTTAGCAGCGGGAGCAACAGCGTAGCTCAACCACTGTTAAAAGTTTAAGTGTGATTAAATTAAGTAGTCAGTTCCACCACTCTGTCTAATGTGTAGCTAACCTAGTGGAATAAGCCTACGCCTGACAAATTCGAGGTCGTGAGTTTAAATTCCATTGGGAAGAACATTATAGGCTAATCTCAATTTCAAATTGATGACAATTTAAATCATGCAGAATCTGCAACATCCGAATGCGTGGGGCATTCGAATGTTGCAGATAGGTATGTAGGAAAAATTGATCACAGTTACGTGTCGAGGTCAAATAGTGGTGACTTGGCGTAGTGATCACTACAAGGTCAGTTGACTGCGACTGTCTGATATTTCTCTGGTTATGTCTGGTATCAGCGGGCTATGAGTATACATTAATCAAATTAAAATATGCGATCTTTCGTGTTAGGCAAATAGGGCCGTTCTAAATTTTTCACAGATATAATTATATGGTCATACCGTCATATTAACAGAACATTTGACATTTTACTTTCGAAGCGAGACTTGAAAGACAAACAAACTTTCACATAAAGTTAAACTGTGGCACTGGTGGGACAACCGTTCATTAACCCCACTCGCTACAACAGCAAATGCGTTTCTAGACACAAAGGCTTCTCGAGCAATTTGCTTCCAATTAGTTTCAAATTAAACCTTCTACAATAGTCGTTCGTTTGATTAGCCCGGAGACCAAATTAAATTCTGCTGTAAATCAAAACACTTTTCTTCGTTTCGATCAGTTGTTGTTCACTGTTACAGAAATAGACAAATACATTACGAAACAAAAATATTTTACTGGTTTTATGTTTATTTATTTTCTTTTAAATTGACTTTCAAATATTCGATAAAGATTACAGCCACGGCAGTTTAAATCGGTGGCACTGAATTTGAAACAATTTTAAACACAACAAAATGGCGTATACCTAAATTACGCATATATATATAATAAAAACAGTAAATTGATACGACATTACTGATATTATAAATTCAAGAATGTTTGTTGAACTGTTTCACAAATAAACTGAATAGTAACATGGGACATCTTATTTAATACAGTAAAATTAACTGAATAGAGGGTGGTTATAGTGTTTGGCGCGACAATCACAGAGACTACATTTCGGAAGAGTTACACAAAACTGAAAAAATGACACAGACATAATCCACTCGAGCAGAACCTAGTTTTAGATATATTTGTAGATAATAGATGTGAGGGCGCTGAGAGCTAAAAAAAGAATAGAATCAATGAAACAAATATCTATTATTATAGTCGGTTGGCAGGAGTACCGACATCGCAAAATCTGGCGTAAAGATAGATAAATATGAGTAGGTTTATAGTGCTCGCCCAGAAATAGATACGCAATGGCCTATAACAATAATTCCTCTGGTCCTGGGGTCTGCATTGTGCTAGTTACCTGGAGGTGGTGGTGGAGAGATTAGGTGATCTATTCAATATGTGGTGTTCGAATGATTACGATGTCAATGCGGGTCTCTCCTTTTATCGGAACACAAAAGATTTTTCGACAGAAAGGTCGATGAACACGCAGTGCTTTAGATATTTTGGTTACTGGGCTAAAGTTACATGGCATTACAGTAATATCGAATGATTACCTTGGATATGTCAGTATATATCCAATTAAGCGTCATCTCACTGCATGTAAGATACCGGTTGATGGTTGGGAAGAGCTAGCGCAACAGAGACAAGTATGGCGCAACTCTGTCAATAAGGCTGTTACAAATTATGAAATCCATCGATTGCAGGATCTGGACAAGAAACGCCTACTTAAAAAAACCCGTCCTAAGCCTTCCTATATACTTATAATTCCTCAGGTCAGTTGCACTCTGCGCCGTGGACCTTTAAGTTTGGATTTGCCAGCCATCTTCGTTCTCACTTTCGAAAATAGCCAGGTTCGCCGTTGACGGATACGTCAAGGAGGCCATCATCATATTAATAAGCGAAGTGAAAATTCTGTACCCTTTCAAAGCCTATTAGCGCTCACGGAGGAGGATTATTTGGCAAAGTTATAGTTTATATTAAAGAGACAGCGGAAATCTTTATATGCTATATATAAAAAATATTTTAAATTAGAAGAGCGAAATCTTCGCGTTTATAATATTAATATCAAACACGTTATTTGTTGTATCATGAATGTTACGGCTAAAAACTATATTAATTAAAAATAGGTATGTAAGGAATATAGTTTTTACACTTTGAAGGTAACCTTATTTAGTTTTTTACAACCACTAGGCGATTGGTCAGTTTTTTCTAAACAAGCGTGAGTGCGGAATCAACGATTTTAAGTTTCTAGCTCATTTAAACCGAATCCAATCAAGGGGTGAAAGTAACTAAATAACAGGTTTGTCTCAAAGACGAGTGCAACTTTTACAATTAATCTATAACGGATTTCACTTTCTTTTCTTGTCGTTGATTTTAACGTTCATATTTTTTTTATCTGCTATGTGACTTGACCAATGAGACTATATATTTTTAATTGTTCATTCGAGGATTTCATTTTGTATTAGTTTACTACACCTTCCTAAGTGAAAATTGTTTTGTTATGATTTATAACTTTGAATCCAAAAACGTGTACCATGTTTTTATTATGATCGCCACATTTGAATTTGTCAAATCGGTAAGGAACTTGTCGATATATTTTATTATCATTTACCCAGGAACTTATTAAATCGAATTATCGTTGTTATTCGCAAAGGAGTTTTTATTTATTTTAATGTATAATATCTGCTTGTGTTGATATAGTCGATATAAAGGTCTGTGCTACTTCCCATAGAATAAAAGACGTGATTGATATGACATTTATAATTTTGAATATTACATATAATATAACATGATCTAAATCATACGATATGTATACAATAAACACTAAATAATACATACAATAAAAACAAGTATAATTAATATTTGACAGTGACACTAGGTTTGCTTACTTGCTAAAAACGCAAAGGCTCATGACCATGAAGCCTAAGATTCAAATTAATACATAAACAATTTAATACATTTTTCTTTTAATTTAAAATAGTCTATTTTTTTTAAATAATCCAGCTTTGATCTCCAAGTCTTCGTCGCAGTCATAGAGAACAACATTCCAGATGCATTAAGCGGTCAGCGTCTTAATGCCTTGCATCAGCGTCCCTGAGATCCCGCGGGATCTCAACGTACGGCATGATGCATTAGGAATGTCACCTCAAGAAATTTGGCCGCCTCTTGCAGGAAAACGACGTAAACACGTGGCGTTGGCTTATGTAATACAATATGTTTACAATGGCGCAATACGTTTACCAACTCAACAATAATATCCAACTGTTAATAAATTTTTTGATACAGTAGCCACAAACCACGTCTTTTAAAGGATTATTTAAAACATTCGATCATTATAAATTTCGAATTTACATGACAATTTGATAGTATTGAAAAAATATTCTTTATTTTTTTTTAGTTGAAGTTCATTGGTTTAATTTAGAAAGAAAACACTGACAAAACTTCATCAATAAAACAAATCATTTTAAGAAAGTTCGTTGTATGGAACTAATTATATAAGTGCGGATTTAACACCTTTTCATTACATTTATACTAAATGATATTAATTTTGAGTAGGGAAAATTAGAGGCATTTGGCATAGATTGGCGTCAATGTGCATTTAATCAGTCCATTTGACGTTTAAGTACACCACCGCCATATTGTTTTCAGGAAGGCTGCCATGTCGCAAACGGCCACGCCCTTGACGTAATTAATTCACTCGAAATAGACCGTCTATTCTAATTCCATATTCCAAGCATATAGGTGTTACTAACTAGTTTTTTTTAATCTTTGTTTTCGTTACATTGAGCAATAATATTATTATTTTTTTTCAATGCAAAACATCTTTTAGTGAAGCATACAAAAGACAATAGTATTCAACTTTTAGATAGTTTGTAGACAGGAATAAAAAAATCAAGAAAACGATAAATGTGTAAAATTTATTCGATGGTCTTCTTTGAAGACGGTACACTGAGCCCACCCACCATTCGACAAGACTGAAGCATGGTACAGCGCCAGTCGAGACGAAGGGCGGGAGGGACCAGAGTTTATTTCCTCTGCATTCTTCTTTCTTCATCCCTGACGCTTACATGTAACTTATATATATTATATTATAATTTAATCATACTATATAAATGCTGTCCCGTTATGATAAAACATCAATATATTCATAAAAAAAAATAAAACATAATTTTGTCTTTTATACAATGTCAACAAAGAAGAATTGTACTTAACAAAGACAGATGACAATTCACAAAACTCAAGATCACAAAATGACTTTTAATCTTCCCCATGGGTGTATAATTAAATTGTGCCTGGGGGTCCGGTGAACCCTTTGTCTGAGAATGAGGGCATCGGACATTTCATTCAGAGTAATACCAGTTTTATGTTATAAAATTTTAAACATTATTATTTGTTCAATGACTTTTATGCAATGTATTGTAACATTTGTGCTTTGATCTCAAATGGGAAGTAGACTGACCTTTAGTGTATCAACAAAAGCTGTATACTATACAATTATCTGCAATTATCTTGGGAAAATTGTAAAAGGAGTTTTCACAGATTGAATTTTGTTTTGTTTACATTTGTTGAATTCTATCAATATCAATAATCTCACTTTTCAACATTTATCTATACTCATAAGTATTTTTTGTTGAAGAGAAAGTGTGTTTTGTTGTTGTAGAGAAAATATGATTAAATTAATCCTGTTTTACAATTTAAATTGTACTATCAAAATTGAATATAAAAACAGCTCATTACAATGAGAAAAATTAAATGTAAGTGTTGGTATTAACTTGAAATTAATGTATAACTTGATCACATTTGATTTTTTATTGCTGTAATGTAGTAATATGTCTAACTTTGTCAAGACACTTTGATATATCATAATAGAAAGGTATAATTTTTATACAGCAAGACAAACAACTAAGAACTGAATGGAAATTTTGGTCCTTCATAAATTCAAAAGTATTTAATGTACATAATGTAATGAAGGGATATTTTTATCTATCTTCTTCAAAAAAAAATAATTCAAAAAGAGTAATTTATTAAAACTGATAAAGACAGTAAGGCAATGTTAAGTAAGTATGAACTATTTTTAAAATATTCAAAATTTTAAATTCGATAATGTAAATGAAATTATAAAAAGTTAATTGAACAAAGATGAATTATAATTGCGCACTAAAAGAAAACAAAAAATTTCAAAAAATAATAATTACCTGGCTAGTGTCGCTGTCGAAAACGGCATCGTAAGCGTAAATTCGCGGTGGTTCGGGAGGGGAGGCGTTGCTTCTGGTGACGGCGATGGTGCTGTTCACTGGATCCACGGACACGCAATTGTAGGACCCGTCCATCTTCTCCCGCTGGTCCATCGGCCGAACTCGAACGACCACCCGAACATTTTCAACCGTAGACGCCACCAACTCTGCATCCTTCGAACAGAAAAGCAACGCAGATATTGACGCTTCAGTGTCTTGGACTCAAATGCGTAGTTACGGCGGCGTACGTCGCAGCACTCGTCGGTATGACCCTGACACCGATTACATGACTCACACAAGCGAAAAATTTTACGAACAATGTAGTATATAGCCCCTGGCAATTTGAAAGTAGAGAACGAGCGGAGTGTGTTAATTAAATATTATTTAATTTAATTTAAAATACAGGATTGATATTAGAAATTGGTATATATTAAGCCCGCAGAAAAAGGAAATGATAAGTTATGAAATCATGTACGATTTCCGGAAGTCGAATGATAAGGTGTTGGGACGAACACTTACAGGCATCTTCCACGTTCACCTTCGACGGAATCACTACAACGTATATTTCACTCCGCGCGATGCAAGTTACTTCTTTGTTTGTCGGATATCGGGTAAAAATCAATACTGACGACCTACTTTTCCCTGGGCTTCTGATTCTGATTCGCTCAGTAGAGAAAATGAAATGACATTAAAGTAAAGTTGCCAGTGCAACTATGAGGACAAATAAAAATATTTTATCTATACCGATAAATTTAGGCCGGTTCGATTTTTCTTTTATATTTACTTTTAGGATACTGAGTAAACTTCACGATTTGAAGAAACAAGTCAACACAAAATGCAAGTTGACAGAAATGACTAGATTATGGACAATTTAGTATTCATCCTATTGCCATATTATTGTTTGATGCACTCAATTAAACTTGGATGTAAATCACAAAAAAACATATAAGTAGAAATAGACCAAAATTAAGTGAAAAAGTACCTCAATCACAATTTTTGAACTACTAGATGTTATCTGCGGTTTTGATTTCGAGTAATATGTCCTACTTTTTTGGTAACATTTCCGGACTAAAAAGTATTCTTTGCCTATGTTGCATTAAGGAAAGATAAACTAACAAAGGCAGTTTTTGTTATGTCTGGCATCAGGGCCGCATTTAGGGGAGGGCATTCGGGGCTAGGTAAGGCCTATCCTCCCCAAAAGAGAGGCCACAACAGAGACTTAAAAAAAATATATTTTTCTTCGAAGTCTCTGTTGTGGCCTCTCTTTATTCAAAATCAATATTCTCTCATATTATTTAATTAAGTTTGTTACAAAAATACTTGGGGTTATAATAAATTATTTATTAAAAATTAGACTGTGTGTAGAGAAAAAAATTGTGCACTTTATTTGGAATTAACTAGAGACCAAGGAGTACCCACTCCTTTGTTATTCTAGCTTTAGTATCCCTACGTTGTTTTACAGTGTCTCATAAACTAAAAGCACAAAAAACATTTAGTTTATGATATAAGAAAGTACACTTGTAGATGTATATCGTTTGTAAAGCTTTTTAGTAAAAATTTGTGGTAAGCAATATTTAATTCTCCATTCATGTCACACAAGAGGTAAGCAGAATAATGAAGGAAGAGTTAACCTTTAAAAGTAATAATGGTACCTTTTGTCCTCAAAACAATTTTTTAATATTCGATAGAGATTGATTTTCTAATTGTGTGTTATTAAATTATTTTCAGATTTTATGTTTTTAACATATATTCTTATTGCAATTATTTTGCTTATTATATTTATATTTGTTAATATTTAGAGTAATTACATTTAATGTCCTTTTGACGTTATAAAAATGGTGATGATTTTTTGATTATTTCATTCTTTTTCTGAACATATTTGCATTTTTTATGAATTCGGAACGTTTTCTGCTTAACACAAAAACGGAACGGGGCTGTGAAAGAAACGTCAAATGCAAATGTTTATTTTTATTGATAAAAAGTCCTAACGTTATATTCTCATGGCTGTCTTGAAATTCACCAAAACTTTTTCTTATTTGTATTACCAGTGGCAATTGTGAATAACAGCAATGTCCCAAGGGATTTACCCTGACTCCGTAAATATTGATGTTGATATTGTCGACGTCAACGCTTTAGAGCAGGAATGTATACCGAAAAGTGGTCCAAATAGTGATTCGGGGCTGGATGTTGGAGAACTAAGCTCCACTGCTCAAACTGCCTCCTCTGACTCTGAGGTATCACCTCTTAAGCATTTAGAAAATTCTACATATGATCAAGAGAAAAATAGTAATTTACAAACATCCGGAAATGAGAGCGAGGGCACTCCACCATCCATATCGCCGATTGAAGATACCGAAAAGTCTAGATCAGACCTCCGAACACTTTATTATGAAACCGCCAACAAGGAGTCTATTTCCACCAAATACAATGTTGATAACAGTGAAAGTGTTATTGAACATTCAGATGTCGATATGGAAAATAGTCCATCCGACGTAGCTAGCAATGCCCAGTCTTTGAGTGTTACCAATAGTGTCCCTAAGTATGCAAAATCAGAATTAGAAAGTGCAGGCAATAGAACATTAACAAATTCAACATTTAGCTTAAATGATGCCTCTTTATGTTTGGATAACAGTATTATATGTAAATCTCCATATAGCAGAAGCGCTGAAAACATTTCTAACTTAGAAGAACCTCAAGATACAACAAAGTTAAATTCTAGTTCAAAAAATCTGGATACTATTCAAATTTTGTCTGAATTCAGTAATCAAAAAACCAAAGTAAGTGCCACACAAAAGATCACTCCAGAGCACCTTCAGGCAAATAATGAAATTAAACAAAATAGGTTACCTAAAGAAATTCTATCCCAAGACCTAGGTAGTATTGTTAAAAATGTCCATGGTATATTCTGGTCTGTTAGCGGTAATCTTAAGAATGCTTACACTCAACGAGTGTATCCCCAGAAGGCCCCTATTAAAAATTCAAAACCTATTGTTAATGGTAAAGTTATGAGTGAAATTTTTGAAGATGCTATGGATGTTCAACCAACAATTTCAGAAAGTTCTATTAATACGGAAAAAATTGCTGATGAACTAAACAGTATTAATCCCACTGAACAAAAGTCCAGCAGTGTTAATGGAGATGGTGAACTTGATGTGAAGAAAGATGTGTTGAAACTCCAAGTAGAGTCATTAGAAAAGATGCTGTTTGAACAGAGGAAAGAAAACGCTGTGTTACGGGACAGGATTAAGCAGCAAGTTGATGAGTTACATGTGAAAGATCAGACTTTCAAGGATTTAGAGGCAAAGTTAGATCTGGTAAGTTCACAATATATAGTTATAGTTTATAAGATACTTTATGTAGATAATTGTAATAATATATATATTTTTTAAAAACGTCGTATTAAAGTCTACCCAATAGACTATTGCCTTATTTTTTTCCCCAAAATTCATCTATACAGCCACTTTTTTTTTTAAATTTATGTTTTGCACTTTAAACGATAGTATCTCAAAACAAAGATGGCGATGTGGCTTATGGAACTAGCGCATCCAATTGTTCGGTGCGTCGCTGTGTATGAATATGAATGAGCATCTCGCCAGATGAGCCGGTGCGTGGAGCAGGCGCAGAAGGATGCGAACGCGGCGGTGATGAGGTACGCGGGGGCCGAATGCGCGGCGATCGAGGGCAAGAAGGCGGCCGAAGCGGCGAAAAGGGCGCAGCAAGCTGCCATCGGCGAGTGCGAACTGCTCACCGGCAAGCTGAAATCCGCCCACACGGAGAAGCAGAGGATATGTCAACTGTACGACGATAAGGTATGTCAGCCTAATAAATCACCAAGCCTCCTTCGTTGTTTAGACCGTGGCGGGCAACCTTTTCTTATAGACGGTCCACAAATATTGTGAGAATATTTTTGCGGGCCACAAATGTTATGAGCACATTGGCGCGGGCGACATTGTGTCTAATTAAAGCTTTTTTTTAGATACCCATATAAGGTATAAGGGCCGCACCTTAAACCATCGCCGCTGGTTGCCGACCCCAGGTTTAAACTATAAATTAGGGTGATTGAAGTCAGTGTTACAACTTTTATAAACATAACTGTGTACCATTGCATATATATAATATGCAATGGTACACAGTACACACACCGCATGGATTTGAAATCAACAAAGAGTTGTCGGTAGCCCGGGTCAATTAGACGTGTAAATCAGTGGCGGTACTACCATACAAGCCCAAAAGCCCACCTTGTCCTATTAAGGAGTAAAATTTATAAACCTTAATTAGCACATAATTCCCGAATAATTTATTGTTAAATTTGAGCGTTGCGGGAATTATGGGCTAATTAAAATTTAGGGCAAGATGGGCTTTTGGGCTTGTATGGTAGTACCGCCACTGATTTAGACGTCTTACATTTCTTCATGTATATAATATACAGTATATAAACGCGTTGTGAATTGAAAATTGAATGAAAACATCATACAATAATAACAATAATAATCCTTTTTTTTTTAAAAAAAAGGTAACGTTTCCTATTTTTTTATGGAGTAGGATGACACGGCTAGCTTACCTTACGACGGAAAGCGGTTACCGCCGCACATGGACATTTGCAATATTATACAATTTGCGAACGCGTTGTCAGCCTTTAAGCTGGAAAGTTTTGAAAGAGAGAACGCGAAGAGCAAGGACGAGGGAGGTGATGAAGGCAGAGTTAGGGAGGATGGGCCACCGGCCACTCCCCTCACCGGTCGAAACGCGAAAGCAAAAACTCTTCACACTTCACACCGCTTTCTGTGAGTTTGTGGTATTTATCCGGTGCGTGCCGGCCCATCCAGAAGCGGGAGCAGCTGCGTGGCTCCACCACCGTGTATTTTTTCTGAAGAATATCACGTTAAACACCCCTTCAACATTTTTGGGTTCCATCGCTACCTTCCTCCAGTAGTGTCCAGCCGTGAGCTTTAGGTCACCTACCCATCAGACGTCCACAATTTCGTTTATCGTCTCTAGGTTACCAGTGAGAGACGGTAAATCATACAATAATCTTCTAATAACTTAGTTACAAATTAAATACTCACTAGTTACATGGCTTAATTACTGGTTAATAATTAGTTTATTTAAACGAATCATTGTTCGGTTTATCTTTCTAAAATTATTACTTGTCATAAGATCCTACTTTTATAAGAGCTTTCTCGTTATGCATTAAATTATGTTATGTCAGTGATAGTAATTATGAATAGATATTATATATATGTATAAAAATATATTAACTTCCCAACAGTGCCACGAACTGCAGAACAGTGAGAGGGAGGGGGCAAAGTTGCGCGAGGACCTGAAAGAGTTGGAGGGCCGTTTGAAATGGACGCAGAGCAAACTTCGCATGGAGATGGACGCCTACAAGGTGATAGCAGCGATTATCTAAAAGAATAACTATCTAGGTGAATGAAAGGTAACAAATTTTCAGCTAGAGTTTGTGATGCAATTTTCGGTGATCTCGTTGTCGCTGAACGGGCCGGCTCCAGCCGGGTAAATACCAAGACCTCGCGGAAAATCGGCTTCTTCCAGCTGCGTTACTTGCCTTGTGGTGAGAAATCTTGGGAGTGAGAGGAAAGGAGAGATAGAGAGAGGGGTGGGCCACTGGTTATCTCACTCATCAGACGAAACGAGGAGGAAACACGAGTACTTCCGTTTCTGCGTTTCATTCTACATTCTGTGTTATTCCACAAGGATTTTTTTAATAGCATTTAAATGGTAAAAGAGCAAGCGGCTCACCCGGTGGTACACGATGACTGCCGATGCCCATGAACATTCGCAAAATCAAAATATAGGTAATGCGAATGCGTTGCGGTCTTTTTGATGAAAATTTTTGGAAGGGGGTGGGCCACCAGCCGCCGAACTCACCTGTCGAAAGAAAGTCGTGAAAGCAAAAACTCTTCCACTTCACGCCGATTTTTTGTGAGGTCATGGTGCTTATCTAGAGGTTATGGTATGTGCCTCCGTGACCTAGTGGTATAGGCCCGCGTTTTACAAAACGGAGATCGTGGGTTCGAACCCCGCGGAGGGCACTGACTTTGTATTGTTGTTTCTCAGTTGGATTAGGGCATTACGGACTGATCACCCGATTGCCTGAAAAGTAAGAGATGATCCATGCGTCGGATGGGCATGTAAAAAGTCAGTCCCGGCTTCTTGTCGACGCCATCTTGCGGTGGCTTGGAGAAGTCGTTATTAAGAGATCGGTTTAATGTCACCGCCTCTGCGCCTTATCTCTTACCGGTCGTGTCGGTTATCCGTCCCATCGGACTATAATAGTAAAAGGAAGGGTTAGTGCACCTGTGTCTGCGCAAACGCTTGTGCACTATAATATATCCTGCGGACTAGACTGATCTCTTGTAGATCGGCCGCCGTGGCAGGATTCGGTCGGGAGGACATCATGGTACTTATCCGGTTCGAGCCGGCCCATTCAACACAGTTAAAAAATGTCCTACAACTATAAATTGTAATGAATTATTTCTGATCCTTTACAGGAGAGCTCTGAACGCGCCGAGAAACTGAGCCAGCAGGTGACGGAGCTGGAAGCGGCCAAGGAGGCGGCGGTGGTCGGTGCAAGCGATTCGGCCAGAGCCAAAGTTCTAGGTAGGGTAATACACTTGTTTTTTTCATTTTCGACTGCCCCTTGGTGATACAAGTGTGAATGCGGATCGGGTGAAAAGGACGGGCACAATGTGCTCTGGGAATGTCCGCTTTATCAGGATTTGCGCGAAAGAATGCTGAAAGGGGTGACCAGTACGATGCCAGGATCTCGTCTCCTCGGCGGAAAACTTTACCGCGCAGTGGCAATTTAGTAATTTGCGCTCTCTCCTACTAGACGTACTAGAGGAGAGAGCCGTGGTTCGCATGGAGTCGTCGGCGGGTGTACAGCCGTCAAATGTATCGTCAAGCCCCTTAAGATGAATCAGGGACAAGGAACCAAGCACCGAGCTTCGCGATCAGGGGCCCGATTCACGTAACAAAACTTCGATAGAATCGCAGCGATTTAGTCGCTAAAGTCAATTTTCGTATTCACGTAACTTATTTGACGATCAAGAAACGATCCTATTGACGTTTAGACGCACTGTCGTTGGACCGTATTCACGTAAACAAATCGATCGACAATCGTTGCTTATTCGGTATTCTCCTATTTTTTTGACGTTTGTTTCGATCGGTCGTCGACGGCAAAATGTCAAATT
>DWHO01001618.1:0-14964 GCA_018247575.1 Eurytides lysithous rurik | reverse complement strand
TGATGGTAAGCGATTACCGCCGCCCATGGACATTTGCAACATTACTGAACTTGCAAATGCGTTGCCAGTCTTTAAGAAGGTAAATTTAAAGAGAGGGAGGGAGAATGATCGAGGGGGAAAGGAAGGAGGAGGAGCGGGAACAAGAGTGACTTCCACTTCACGCCGATTCTCAGTGGAGTAAGCAGTGTATGAATATGTATACAACTTATCTAAATTTTTAAATAGCGTTTTATCCACTTAAACATCCGTGGGTACTGTAGTACCACAATTTTCAAAAACGGAAATTGTGTAAACAAAGATTTTCATTTTGATACGTTCTATATACGCTGATGTAAACAAAGGTATTTTTTTTATTTTGAAATTGTACTTGTAGTTTACACTTACTTTTTATAAACGTTTTATCGAGGAACGTTATGCAGTTTTTTGGCACGATAAATGTTTATTGCGTGCGGAGTTTTGCCGTCAAAAACGATTCGCGACTTCCGGATGTTCAAGCGGTTATGGAAGCTAAAGGTTGAATATTTAACAATTTAAATTTGGGTCCGTCACGAGTATAGAATATCCGTTTAGGATTCCATTTTACGCGAACGAAATGTTACTCATTTCTAATTTGACTTTGGTGTAAAACTATGGGCGGTAACAAGCGGACACGCACAAACAGACGGTTGGAATAAAAATAAAACACGGCTTTCAAATAACGAATCCGTATTACGGCCGACGCCAACGAAAACCAACTCTGTAGTGGTACGCGGTAAATTCAAATTTCTTCGGCACGTGCGTCGGGTCACGGAAGCCTGTGTATGGAAAGAATTAGGGTTTAACCTAAAAACATTCTCGGCGATCCGGGGTCCTTGGCCCAGAAACTGATAATTATTCGGGCCTTCATTATGTCTGTGACCTTAATTCCACGAGGTCGGAACGAACACAGGAATCAATGTAATATGTGATCAAGCCATTAATCACTTAATAAAACTAATAACAGCCTATACATGTCCCACTGCTGGGCACAGGCCTCCTCTGTACAGAGGGTATAAGGGAACAGACCGCCACGCGGCCCCACTGCGGATTGGCGGACTTCACACATTTAAGATTTCTCTTAAAAATCCAGGTTACCGCACGATTTTACCTTTCACCGTTGAGCAGGTGGTAAATCAACACTTAAAATTGTTAATTACAAATAGCAAATTCATTGGTTCTGGCTCCGGGATTCGAACTCGGGTTGTTTGAGGGTATTGAATTAAAAGCGAGCACCCGGCAACTGAGCTACCGCGGCTTAGCTATCACTTAGAGCATAATCACGTTTACGTTGTGGAAGGATTTTGTTTTTATTTTTCTTAAAAAACGCTACCCCTACCATAAGGTAGAAATATCTAGTGTTACAAGGGCGTATTACATATATAAATTCCACATGCACAAACGACAAGATCCGTAACAATTATAATATAATAATAATAATATCATGGGACATCTTACAAATCGCCATCTGATCCCAAACTAGGCAAAGTCTGTACATTAGTACAGGCTTATATATTCGGTAATCAGACAACTGATATACATACATACCTAAACATTTTGAAAAACATACTTAAATAGATCAATGACCACGAACAAGTACTCTATTATTATTTATGCTCATCGCACAAATATTTTGTCCTGGGTGGGAATCGAACCCACGATCTTTGGCTTTGCAGTCAGGAGCACTAACCACTACACCAACGGGCCAGTCAAAGTATTGATCAGCGCCTGTCGCTTTCAGACTTGGCTCCTTATCGAATCGTAACTATAATATAAAGCATTAAATTAAAAATAATGTAACGAATGTAATATTATAAATTTATAATCATATAAACTCAATGAGACTTTTTACAATGGACGTGTATATTTCAATAAGTTTGCGTCTTTATGTACTGAAAATTAATTAAAAGCTTAAAGTTTTAATAGGATGCATTTATAATCGGTGATATTACTGATGTGTTTTATTAAAAAAACACAATTACGAAAATAATGTTCACTTTACAATGCATCAGAAAAATTTTACATTGTACGCTAGGTACATAAAAATAAATAAATTGTCTCTAAGCAGTTACATACAAAGATTGTAACCTTTTCGACCTTTTGAGGAAAAAAAGATAACATAAAATTTATTACAACCGCTTAGATCCTATCTGCCTTTCTGACTACATACACCTGGCGTTAAGTATAATTTTTATTAAATGCATAAATTACTGTTACAAGTAAAACAAGCCCCGAAATGCGTTATTTTTATATAGATTACTTACTGCTTAGTTTTTCCTGTAGAGTTAAATAATGAAACAGTTCTAAATAATTAGGTAAATGTTACTTAAGACTAGTCTAGCCTATTCATTTTTTAACGATCGCTAACGCATTAGTAAGCCTCTTACAAGTATTTCAATTTTGTAAATTAAAATCAATGCTAACGTTTAAATACATTTATTTTATAAGCCTACATTATTGACAACACAACATATCGTCTGCGCCACAGCTCATCGAAATATAAACGCTATGAACCGATTTAGATGTATCTGATTTAGTAGTAAGCTTAGAGGCTTTACGTCATTTCGAGAAACAAGCAATCTGACATCATACGAAAAAAAATGGCGGACGCAATAATCAAAAATTTACAGTATTTCTTCTACAGCAATGTTGTTTTTAATCGACTTTAAAAAAGGAGGAGGTTCTCAATTCGACTGTAATTTTTTTGTGTGTTACCTTATAACTTTTTACTGACTATACCGATTGTGATGATTCTTATTATATCTGAAAGCTGGTGCTTGTCGTGTGGTCCCATATAAATTACAACGCTTAACTTTTGAGTTCTCCCTAATTATGCGTACTTTGTTGGTAAACGGTATATCGCAAGGCTTCCTCAGAGGGTTAAAGTTTCCTCAGAAATTTAATTCTGATTGCACTCTGTACTGCGAATATGTGCTTAAAACTAAGTAGCATTTATATGAAGTCGGTTAAAACATTTTATAAATAATTGATTTTTTTTATCTATTAAATTTTTCAACGTTACAGGTACGAATTTGATTGCGTGTGTTGGCAGTTTGGGCACTGTCTATACCACGGGCCTCTGGGACTTCATATTTTGCAGATTCCTTGTGGGAATGGCTTTCGACAACATATTCATGATGATGTACATACTTGGTGAGTTTTCCTCCAAAATCGTATACACAGTATATGCTCTAGAGTTTAAGATGGCTTTGGATGGTTTTATTCAGTGGCGGTACTACCATACAAGCCCAATAGCCCGGCTTGCCCTACTAAGGAGTAAAATTTATAGATATTCCCGCAACGCTCAAATTTAAAAATAAATTATTCGGGAATTATGTGCTAATTAAGATTTATAAATTTTGCTCCTTAATAGGGAAAGACGGGCTTTTGGACTTGTATAGCAGTACCGCCACTGAGTATGACCGGTCAGTGTCAAATTCATAAACAGCGTGTATCACGGAGGCGCCATGCAAACGAGAAAACAAACGTATAAAAATGGTGCGCGCATAACCGAACAATGATTTATTCTAACGTAAATATTGTTATCTCCGCATCTGAGCCTAAGGCAACATCCCTTTGTTTGGCCCGCGATAGTCTAAACATGGCGTCAATCAGCCGACCGGGATCGCGCCGTATTGGTATCGATGCCTGATAAAAGGATGCATCGGCCTTGGATATAAGTGGGGCGCAGATGTTCGAGCCTCGCGAGCATTGTTACGTGGGCAACGCTGAATTACGCGCAACCCGGTGTGTTAACAACGCCGAATGAGTTCGCCTTTACCTCTGTCACTTTGTATGTGAAACGGGCTTAAATGAAATAAGAAGTCCGTCGTTAAAGATCTTTATTGTGTGATAAAAGATAAGAAAACATAACCGAGCCCGGATCCGACGCGAATATCTTTTTTTCTTTATTATTATTTAAATAATAGAAATGCAATATACAAATCAATTAGCATCCGAAAACCACGTAGGTTTGTACCAATGCTAACACGAGTTTACATCATTATAAACAAACTAAATAAATATATGTTTAATAAATGAAAATAATTAAAAAACTAACCTCGCCGGAATTAGGAATATACTGAACGCCTTTTAGTAACACCACCACGGGAGTTGCAAATCCTTTTAAGTCCTGGTTTAATAGAAATTGAATAAAGTCACGATGAACTTTGTGTTTTCAACGTCGATCTGGGTCAGAATTTTGTCCTGTGTAATGGACAACATTAACGTACCTGGGGATTAACAAATTAGATACTGTTCATGAAAGCTCCAGCTTTTCCGGATTCTGAGCTCAATTCGGCTTAACTTATATCAGATATATAAAAACGAGAGTGTACATTTCGAATTCCTTATACGGTATTGTGTTAGCCGAGTTTTGAACGTCAATTAATATTAAAAAGTAGAAAAATATATAAAGAAATATGTTATAACTAAATAATTGTAAATACAGTTTTGATGTTTTTTACCTTATTAGTCTATTGTACAATATATAGGTAACATTTAATTAAATTAGTACTGAAGAATGAACGTTTGTAGAATATTATCTGCTTATTGGCTAATGATGCTTATTATTTATTCGTAACAAACACGGTTTGCAATCTCGCTCAAATAAGACTTGTGGTAATATCAAGCAAATGCTGCCGTTGAAATATTGCAAGCTAAGTGACGTGGAGCTGTCTTTGTCACTTCTTTGCGATCCAGCGGTGTCTTACGACACTGAAACTGAAACTTCACTATACAAGGTTTAATTGTACTGTATAGAATGCCGTTGATTTTTAATTATTTTAAGTATATCAATGAATAAATAATAGATAAATAAGTTTAAAGAATAAGAAAAATAAGAGTCGTGGTAGCCCGGGCATTCGCTTTTAATTCGATATACTCGAGCAACCTGAGTTCAAATCCCGATGCCGGCACCAATGAATTTATTCATTTATAATTAACATTTTTGAGTGCTAATTTATCAAGTGTTCTACAGTGAAAGGAAACATAAACAAAACAACATAAAAAAATGTTTAATATGTGAAGCCCGCCAATCCGCTGTGCGGCCGCGTGGCGTTCTGTGCCCTTATACCCTCTGTATAGAGAAGGCCTGTGTCCAGCAGTGGTACGTATATAGACTGTTACTTTTATATCAATGATAGATGTCGATTTTTTTAATCTGTAATTACTGCGAAAACTGCCGAGGTTTCGACTTATGGCTAGATAGATCGTGAGCCAATTTTCTGACTGTTGGGATTGTACGGTTGCCAATTTTTTGGCCGTGACTAATGCCCTGATTTTAGGAAGGGTCGCCTATATTGATGTAAGTTCCAAGTACTGAACCCAGGCATCATTCACAGTATTAATCATAATTTCAATCTATAATAATATAAGATACCGGGCAATTTTAAACAGTACATATAAATGTTGCAAAATGTTTTTATATCATACATGCATGCACATGCGTGTAATAAGTTATACACAGTGGCGATACTACTGTACTATTCCTGAATAATTTATTTTTAAACTTGAGCGTTGCGGGAATTATGTACTAATTAAGATTTATAAATTTCACTCATTAGTATGGCAAGCCGGGCTTTTGGGCTTGTATGGTAGTACCGCCACTGGTTATACATATAAATTTATTTTATTACAATAGATAACACTCACATTCAAATATTATAATAAACATCCACACATTTTAAGCTTTAATGACTGTAATTATAGTATTGACATTGTATGTTTTGCAACCTGATATCGTTTACGTGTAATATTTCGTTTTGATTATGTAAGGACTAAACTCGTAAAATCTATTCCCGTATTCAGTTACATCGCACAGAACTTCGTCTGCAGTCGCATGTTAACATTATAACCTTCTAATAATATAACGATAACAAAATGCTTGACTTTGTAACACAATATCACGTAAATCAAACTTTTTCATGTATGTTTACATACCATTAATTCTTCAACTTTCCTGTTCAAAACCATATAACATTCTTACATTTTTATTATATTTTGATTACTTTAAATAACAAAATTTGAAGTTATAAATACAATATAATTAATACTTTATATTTTTTATTTAGTACGTATATTAATAATATAATTTAAATAACTAACATAATTTGACATAAGTTTTTTTTTGCCTAGATTTAATATTCAGACGGAGTACGGCTCTACGTTATCTAATTAATGTTTATGCTGAAAAATTTAAAATATAAGTCAAAATCCGTGCTAACAAAGATGTGGAGAATTTATAGTTATTTCTCTATTTACGTTAATAATATCCATTGAAACAGTCAATAACTAATACAAAACTATTTTAAACACGACATCGCGTTTTGTACAAATTTAAACTTTTACGGTCAAGGGATGGATTTTTTCATTGTATAATGCTTGGATAAATTATAAAATAACTAGGTAGTAGTTGTTAACCTTTGTTTAATTTGTCTTAAATGTCAGTAATAAAACGGTCTGTCTCTACTCTTACTAAACAGTTTTTGATTAATTCGGCTAACTCACGGTTTTTTTATCTTTTTCTAAAACGAAATGATCGTATACATAAGAAATATTAAATAAGAATAAGCATAGTTCTATTAAAAAACGAAGTGAACAAATGTTTTATCAATAAATTTCGACTACCCAGAGTTGAATATACTCTTGTTTAATTTTATAAATAACACTGTAGTGTAGGTAAACAAACGAATCGCTCCACTTTACCTAGATGAGTGTAGAACTTATTTTGAGTATTGACTAAACAACGTATCGAAATGACTGTACTAAATGCGGCAAAACAACGCAAGTCTTATTGATCAAAAATTGTTTCAGGACAATAATACACCTCTTCATTACCTACCTACCTTTATTTTTATAACTGTAACTTCTGTCTTCAAGTTTTATTACGTTTAAAACTACAATGCCGTCTAATGGAGGAAATAAATGTTTGTTTCTATTAAAATAAAATATAATCTGAAGACGCGATATAGTACTTGGAGTCTGTGGTAATACATAATCAATTGAAATTATTGAGCATATCGTGTTCGCCATATATTTACATATACGAGTAAATTGCACCAACAGATCTATCGGCTCATGTGGTAGAAAACATATCAATCACTTAAGATTTTTTTTCAAATTTTTGCAGATGGACATTAAGACAAGGCTATAAAAGTATAGATTAGAAGTAGTTTTACGTAATCCTGTATTGACAGGTGGATTCTTTGTAGTTAGATTCCTATATTATATATATTACTATGTAACATATAGGTAGGTATACGCATAAGTCAATTTACAGTTAGTATCAACACACTACACTAGCGATTTGATAAAGTTCCAGCATTCCATTCATAGTGCTTCTTGCCCCAACGTAACAGGTGGCGCCTACCATCGTGCACCGGACGTAAACGTGTATCAGTTATAATTAAAGTACGGAATACATAAAAGGCATACAAATATGTCGGTATTCGAACCTAAGCCGTCACATGTGTATCAGTGTCAGTCCAACATTGAATAATTTGCGCTGATAAGTACTGTACACGGCACAGAATATTGTGTAGTTCGTCTGAACACGCCTTAATACATGTAATTACACATTCCCGAGGTAATTGAGATCCGATAGGTAAATCGATCACATTGAATACGTATAACTGAATGAAATCACTGCGCCGTAGTCAATAAAGTACGCTTACACGACGTTGTAATGTTACCCTTTACACCCAGTGTAATTGTATAGCAGTATTGTAACGAGTTAGCGAGAAATCGTGCTTAAATTAAAAACAATTTGCGGATAGTTGATCTGAAATACTAATAAATCGCTGCGAAGGCACTAAGTTGACTCCACTAATTTATTCTAGAAGAATGAAAATGACGATTGGAAAACGTTAGTCATTTGTTTCTCTTAGGCTACTTTCCTACTTCTTTCCGCTGTTCTGGTAAAACACCGATTCCGTTCATTGCCGTAATTGTAACGAAAAGTGTTCAGTGTCGCTCTAGCTCTTTTAATTTCTTTATTGAAGAGACGTCAAAATCAAACCGTTTCCAGCATAAGAGTAGTCGCTCAGAACTCTGTGAGGTACAAAAACAAATACTGGGAACATAGTCGGCGAGCTTGGTGTTTCCGACAGATTTAGCTTACAGGAGACCGCGCGTATACGCGTCGCCGACGCCACAGCGGCAATGACAGACGCGTGGCCGGTGCGCGCGCGCCCGTTTGACTAAACAGTGTCCCGGCTTAGCCCGCAGCGTTCCATTTTCGAAAGCTCTCTCCCGTTAGAAAAGGACAAACGTACGGGCTGGACAGACGAAAAAAAAAGACGTTTTCCACAGACGAAATAAGTCGCACGTATAATAAGGACTCGTCAACCAATTGTGGTTTCGCGCGTTCGCATGTAACATTCTTTAATTGAACACAGGCGATGAAGTGTTTTTTTTTCTATTCGAATATGGTACGTTTAAATTGTGATCGCGCTATTGAATTTCGAACAGTCGGATATTTAAATTCAAGTTGTGTTTTTGCGTGCGACCTACGCGCGTGTTCAACTGAAGCTGTAGCACGAATGCCTAGAAATGCTTGGAATATTAGACGTTATTAAAAGTACTACAAATAAACTACTACATATATCAATTTAAATAAAATTCAATGTGAAGTGTGTTACTTTCATCGCGTCTTGACATCGCGACACCCTACGCTCTGCACCTCTCAACCTGTCACGAAACTTTTCATGACTATAAAAACCTGGTCTTTTGTTACCGGGATAGCTGTCCCCGCGTCCGGGAAACCGACACTTGACCTAGCCATGTATTAAGATCTTTTGTGTGCGGGATAAAAGGAAGCGTGACAACGCATTCGGTCACGTATGAAAAAAAAACCAAGTGAATGGTGGTATTATCATAAATTTTCTGTCTATGCATCTAAATTCAAACGTTTTGTCATTTGTTCGTATGGTAACCCTCTTATCTTGTAAGGTTATACTAACTGGAGATAAATGAAATGAGATGTATTTAATTAAAGATAAATATTAATTTATGCCACCTTTGCCTGATTATTCAAACCGTAAGAAACATTGTTCGGAATCGTTTTAAAAACAAAACTATAGATGATTGTTGAAGTCTTGAAATGGTAACAAATGAAATATGACAAACCGACTTAAAAATTATTCGAACCCAAATGCGAAATGTGTTGACATTATATATATAATGTCAACACATTTCAGTTATATAACATATGTTAACGGGTAACTAGTGGCTTAAAATGAATTTACACTGGACATAAATCTTGCCGGTTTTATATTTTTGGGCTTGTTATAACGGGATGGTTTGTTTCATATCAATAAATAAGTGTATTGTACATATTGGATTACGTCCAGTATATTTCGTTTCCACATTTGGCACTTTTTATGTTAACGCTTAACAAGCGAGTTAAATATCATGTTTACACATATAATAAATAACTTGATGAACATTGTGCAATTTTAAAATATGTCACATTTAACCATGCTTCATTTTCAAGTACAGAAAAATTACATTGTAACAATTCGCCCAGTTATTATATTTAAATTCACGTTCCTTATCGTATACTCTACCCAATTTTGGCAAAGGCGCCCATGTATATTACATTCATAGTCAGAAATATATAATTTATTTTAGTGACGCGATATGTTTAATTTATCTAATAAACCAGTACTACCTTGATGGTAACTCTCAATAGTAGATAATATTAAAATTGAATCCCATAATTGAATTACATTACAACATGAATTTTCCAAAAGCCAAACCTGTGTTATTTATTGCTCTTTGGTGGTGTAAATTTACCTCTACGCAATGTTAAATAAAATTAAAAAAATCATGACATTAAAATTTATTACCGGGCCCGTGATAATTGAATCATTATCACCATTATCATCAGCTCTTCTCAAACTACGACTAGATATAGGTCTTTTCAACAGCATGCCCCTTTCGACTTTCAGGTCTGTGTCCCAAGAGAACAAACAACAATATAAAAGATTATGTCCTGCCGAACTATGATAGAACAAAAATGTAAATAGAATTTTTGGTCGACTAGACTTCGGCGAGGAAAGTCGGTTTAGAGGAAATGTATTTATTTGTACTTCTACGTTAAATCGAGATCCATCAAGTGAACCTTCCTCTACTAACAGCAAAGCATTGCTTGACATTGCCAGTTATACTGACGGTGAGCGGTCGTGTGCAATGTATTATATGGCACCATGTGGCGTTGTGGTAGTCTTACTTAACATCAGGCGTACAGCTAACTGATTCCACTACTCAATTTCTTAAAAAAAAACCGCTTACATATTTCCCGGCTTTTAGTACAAAGAAATATATCAATTTTGCAAGATATTTTAAATAAATATATGCAAAATATATCGCATGTTTAATGGACTGATGGCCGCTGGGGTATTAAGGTTCTAGAGCACAAAACCGCCAGTCGTGGAAATCCTTGGGGAAGGCCTATTTCCAGCAGTGGACGTCATTTGGCTGTTGATGATGATGATGATGATATCGCAGGATATGTACATAACGTTTACGAAATGGGGGAAATGCGATCTAAAACCCCAAGCGCTGTAAAAGCGGAATCAACTATTCACCACCGGCGCTGGTTCGGATTGGGTGTTTTACGGCGTCCATCAAACCGTATTCCGGCTGTTTCTATCGCACAGGTGAGGTGCGGAAATACCGCTGCTGTCCGACTATTTTCATACGTGTCCGTTTCGCCACGAGCGAGCCGCCTCCCCACATGAATGAGCGTGCCACTATTGCCTTATCCTCCGCCCCACCTCGTAAACTTAGTTCGGACGAGACAAGTTGATACTTGTACGTTATTTTTCATTAGTGTTTTTTTTTAGATAGATAGACGAGATAAGCAAGTCGTGATGGTTGGTGACACGTCTGCCCATAAGAACATAGCGCCACACAATTTTATGGCTTTGCGATTCATTTGTCAATCAGATAGTTTAGATGGTATTTCTTTATGCCCAGGATTTTTATACTATTTATTAGATGAGGTTATTCTTTGCGTGATTTTTACATTTTTCTTTTGTGTAAATTAGTAATTGCAATGTAGTATTTAAACAATTTGTTTTTTGGACATTAACCCGAAGAATGCAAGAGCGTGCAAGAGCACAGCTTAATTTTTTACTATACTCGTTATCCTCAAATCGGTTAATATATCGATTACAATCTGATAGATGCTAACAACAAACAGAATGTTGCATTTATGATGTTATTAAAGTTAAAATTAATAATGTTTATTATATTTACCATACATTTGATTAGAAAAATTACTCATTTGAAAGCCAATAATTAATGACTGATGACAAAACTAATTTTATAATTTTTCTATGAAGTATCAAGAGCTATTGGGCGTACTAGAGCCACAAATATAAATAGGTGGTCTTATTTTCTTATTTATGACTGTTTTAGTCTTTATGTGCAACTTTTTATGATAAATTCGGTTTTTATTGCTATCGTCGACAGTAAGTTCCGATTGAAGCTGTTGCAATACACTGCTTGTAACAAGCTTTACAACCACCATCTGTTTATACATCTCGCTGCAACATGTCCATATGGTAGTGAAAACCTACGTACGAGTAATGTCAGTATTTTAATTGCTTAAATTTTAAATAAGAAGCAATATAGTCGAACTCATATCGTTGTTTAATAATAAACTTGTTATTTATGACATTATTTACTAATACTGTAAAGGCCGTTGTAACTCGCCTTGCCACTTACTTTTAGTTTATATACTTAAGCGAACTGAGTTTAAATCCCGGCGCCAGTACTGATAAATTTGTCAATTTGTAATTAAAAATTTGAGTCCTGATTTTTTCTTATGATCGACTGTGAAGCCAATGCCATAATTGTGTATATCTAAGAAACGATATAAAATGTTTCGTAAATAATTTAGAGTCCTGCCGATGAGTTGGTAGGTGAAAAGTACAAAATAATCTTTAATATCATAAACAGTTTTTAAAATTATCGGGTAAAAGTCCGAAGACTTCTTTGAAACGACGATCAATAAAATCGACTATTGCGTCTCGTTCAAGTAGCTAAAATAAAAATCGCTTTCAAACATATTTTTCATTAACTTACACAATTTCATTAATTAAAACATGAAAATAAGTTAAAACACATATGTCAGTCGTATCTTCGACCCACTCGAGAGACGTGTCTATCTAATCGTGTAAAAATCTAACAGTCCGTAAATAATTAAACAATTAAAAAGAAACGAACTCGCGGAACGAAAACATGTTGCGATCAGGCAGACGGGAAAAAAGGAAGACTGAGTCACACGTCGTCTGGAATTCTGAGTTGGACTCTGAAGAGATTATTCACGTTGCCCGAGCCGAACCTGTATCACGATCGATCCGATGCTCCCGGTGAATGTGCTAGATGCTTGCAAGTGGGAAGCTCGGGTCCACTGACTCACGGGCTGACTCACCTCCCGGCTAAATCGAACACAAAGTAAATTTAGCAGAACGCACCGCCTTATTACGTACCGGTTGTGCAACGTACGGTTGTAATTGTTCCGAAATAGCATTTAAATTGCACTTTGCGTAATCTATACAGTGCAATCGCCGCAACTGAGACAAAGATCCGAAACTAACAAAGGGTTTGGTGCCAGTAAGAGTGGTACTAAGCTAATACGTTAACATTAAAGGCGGTATTGTCAAACCAAGTGGTAACATATTTGTATTGTGTCAAAAAAAATAACTTCATACCAAATAGTAATATTTTACACAATATAGTCCATTCTTAATCATATAAGTCTAAAAACAAACCCCTCTATATACATAATATAAGGGGTAAACAAAGAACAGAGTACGTTTTAATTTTTAGGTAAACAATTCCACTGTCAATAGAATGACACACATCTTTACATTACGTTGTTCCACTTTACGAACGCTGGTCTTAATTTATTTTTCATTTCATTCAATTCAAGGGCCACCGAAGACCGAACATAATCGAGTTGCGGCAATCACAAAGCTATAAATCAAAATAATTTGGTGCTGGCAACAATTATTCGCCCAAATGGAGAGGCGGGAACTCGCGCGCTTGAAGGAAACACGTTTAATTAAAATAGAATACGAAAATTTATAACGCGAGGGTGTTTATTTTGATGAGTTCGTTTAATTTTTGTTGTGAATTAATTTTTCTTGAAACACGCCAGATGTGTTACAGAACATTTATGTATAATGACAATAGTGCAAATTTAAAACGTATAGTTAATGTATGTAATAAGTACCTGACAAAAACTTTTTAGTTTAATTAATTTATTGATAATTGAAAAAAATATTGTATTTAACAACTTTGGTCTATAGAAAAAAAAATTATTTGTTTGAAAAAATATAAAGCGATCAAATATAAATTACTCGGAGAATTTGTATTTAAAATTTTACAAGATGAGCTCTAAATAATTTATAGTATGCGTTTAAAGGTGTTTGAAGCTGAGCTCTAACGGTGTGGAAACTTTAGCGGGTTATTTTCACATTAATCATAAACTTTACCAAAAACAACATATCACATAACTTTAAGCAACGCTTAAAGCGAGTCAGTGTGGAGGCATGTATGGGATATATTTTACAGCACATATAATAGTTAAGTGCACATTTTCAATACGTCATAAAAAATCGTCAGTACTATTCGGAAAATTATAACCCGTTTGCCGCAGTTACTAAGATATCGGCTTCGGCGTCGTCGGTTCGATTCCCACACGGGAAAAATATTTGTATGAACTACAGACAATTGTTCCGCATCTAGATGTTTGTACTTGTGAAATGCATCTAAAACGCCCTTGTAACAAGAGATATTTCGATCTAACAACAGGGGCAGCGTTTTATTTTTTAAAAAACCTAGTATTTTTTAAGAAATAAATTGACTAGAGGACGGAATCGTGCGCTTGGGGAAAAATAATATGATGGCTCATAATAACACAGAACCGCAGAGTATTTTGACTCTACTAGTTCGAAACTGCAACTCTGCCCCGGTCACCTAAAGATATGAGATGATTCATTTGTATGTCCACTAATTATATCAGCAATAAATTTACCTTCAACACAGAACATACCAATGCTTACAGAAATGTTGCCTAATGGCAAAAAATGCCACTGCATTGTAATCCCAGGCGGGCTCAGCAAAGAGTTTTCCACTTACAATGCCATTGACAGCGGAAAATGTGACTTAAACTTTGATTGCTATTGACTCTATTTGATAATGGTGACTAGGAAATGAATAAAATTGAGATCATCGCACAAATATTTTGTCTTGGGTGGGAATCGAACCCACGACTTTCAACATCGTAGTCAGACGCTCTTATCTCTACACCAACGGGCCATTTAATTTATATTCAAACTTATTGAAAGCTCGGTACCTAACTTAAATAAAAAAAACGAGAAATTTTCTAAGAGACAAATGCAAAGACAAATTCATTGTTAAAAATTGATTGCGCTTCGGATTCGCGGCACGGCGCGCAACGGTAAGCCAATTAAACGGGCGCGAAACGTAATGAACCGTTAATGACGGCGTGCGGCGAATATCAACAAATCATCGCCGGTTCGCACGTGCCCCGCCGTTACAGCAATCAGCAAATGGAATATCTAAACAAAGCCTTAACATTATCTCGGTGGACCTTCCCATAACCCTTTTATAGTGGTAGAGCCACGCAGCTGATCCCGCTGCTGAATGGGCTGGCTCGAACCGGATTAGTAGCTTAGACGAACATATACCAAAACTACGTACAGTATTTGACAGACTCCGACAGACAAACGTCCAACTTGACAAGTCAGAATTTTTAAGAAAGGAAGACCTCTATTAAGTCGACTAAATAGTCGGGAGCAAAGCCTTCGTCACCGTAAAATATAAGATATTGCACCTTTTTTTTGTGTAGTAGGCTGACAAACGAGCAAGCGGTTCACCTGATGGTAAGCGATTACCGCCGCCCATGGACAT
>DWHO01001617.1:0-14968 GCA_018247575.1 Eurytides lysithous rurik | reverse complement strand
GTGTGCTGTCTTCCATGAAATCATTTACTGTATAATAACCTTTAGCACACAAACGTACTTTTATAAGTTTTATGGAATTATAATAAATAAAATAATATTTTTTGAATGGATTCAAACTAACAAGAAAACAATATGTATTGTAACAATATTTGTATTCTAAGTTTAAATTTAAAATATTAACATTCGGGCAGATATTGGGTATTGAAACAATAATGACATAAGTGATTTACAAACAGTCAGGCATACAAGAAAAGGTTGCGAATCAGAGACCTCTTATTCGCCAGTAATCATTATGTTACGAGTGTATGTTGTTTAGTGACAGTATTGTATGATGCTAGGACATGCAGATTTTAGGCTTTACTGCCGCTATGAAGCAAAAGCAGCATACCTTCATAATGCATTTGAATTAGCTTATCAATTCTATTCGTGAGGCGTTGAGATCTTAAGGAGGCACAGATAAATAATTTAAAGCGTGTGTGAGTGAGTCGATAAGATCGCTTAACACGCTTATTGAGCGTCTAAATTTCGGGTTTCCCGAGGGTTTGCGGAGTAAGTTTCTTATCAAGGAATTATGATGGTTATTTTTCAAATCGTCTTAGCGACGTTTTTTGAAATATGTAGAAAATGTTAGAATAGTAGTAGATTTTTAGATCACCATGCAAACCATCATTGCGTATTTAATAAAAGGCAACGACGAATTTGTTTTGTACCATTTGAAATGGTTTTAAGTAGGTTTCAGGATTGCCCTTCATCTCCGAATACATATCTTTGCATTTATGCTGTCTTGATATATATTTGTATAAAAAGCTAGCGCACACAAATAGTGACAGTGTGCTGTTATACGCAAGTAACTAGGTATAATAGGTTCAATCGATCGCAATCGAAAATAAAATTTTAATCAATTGGATGCTCTATATTAAATAACTGTTCAACTTAAGTGATTCAATAACGCTTCGACACGCGTGGATTCCATTGAACAATAATAATATGCAATATTACGCAGGAGCAATCATATAGAACATGTTTTAAATTGATAAAATAATAACCACACGGTTACCTGTTTTTAAAAGTTTTTATAAATTAAATGCTTTAAAATGTATAAAAAAGTATTTTTTTTTGTAGTCAATGTTAGCTACAAACAAAACTGGAAAAAATATACTAAATCTTTAATTGTTAATATCAACACTATGAATAGAACGGGACATTGACATATGACATCTGTCGAAGACACGAATAATATTTTTGTTGTCGTCTAAATTTTAAAACGAAGTTGTTTGTGTTGTATAAAAATGTCTTTATCAGATTTAAAACATTCCTTACGGAAATTAGAGTTTCCCGCATGTGCTAGGGAAGCTCTGGTTAAAATTGGTTAGTACATATTTTTAACCCCTTTTTTAATTATATTTCTTAGATTTTCTCAAAAAATTGTATTCATAATAATCTGTTCAACTTTTTAGAACAACTCTTAGTAGGTAGGGCGGCGCCTACTAGTAAACAATTGGACAATGCAATGGAAATCATATCAGAGTTTGTTTTTTGCGAAGCTGATCGCCGCGGAAACCGACGAGGCGGCGGATTAAATCCTTTACAGGAGTTACAGCTTATAGACATTATTTGTGATTACCTCTCAGCATGCAATAATGACACAACCAAGAACACAATATTCCTGTCATTATTTGGTGGAATGGAAAGTCAGAGAAAGTTAAAAATATTATGTATTTTAGCTAGCATGGCTGTATCTGCATCTAGCACTTCGGTAGGTGCTAGTTTCGTTATTAATTTAAATAACAATTCAATGTTTTTTGTTTAGATTAAAAATTTTACACCATATTAAATTGAATGGTTTTTTATTTTATATATATATTATTAATATATGCTAAGGCTTGCTATTTATTGAGTCTATATAATTTTATTTTATACAGAGTGCGATATTAGAATGCAAGGCAACTCGAAAGTTGTGGCATATTATCATCATTTTTTAACTTTCTATTGGCGTAAGTTACCTATCATGTACCTAAAAAATTCTAGGTGCTGCTTGCAGTTGGAGTATGGCTTCAACAAATGGGATGCTCATCACCACAGTCCCTTCAACTAGTTGAAAATATAATCAGAGACCATTTTTATCTCAATACAACAAACCAAAGTGCTTTAAAGTCTTTGGCCAACACTGCCCCTCAGTTTGTATCAAACTTTATCACAGCAGTGACGGAGCTATATTTGCAAGACACACAGAACCCTATCAAACTGCCTCCTAAAAATTTACTTGAGGTCATATCTTCATGGGTGAGTTAAAAAATTCAACACTATGCCATGTCTGTAATAGCCTTTTATAGAGATGTTGTGGATATTTGTGGTCACATCTGGTTTGTAATTACAGTTTACTATTTTTATACAAGCTTTTTATTATTTTTACTGTTTTTTTACAAATCCATATATGTAGGCGGGAGTTAAGAATGCTGTGGGATGGAAGTAGTCAGTTAACACTGTGTTTATCATTTGCTATATGCTTGTGCTTTGAATGTACTAATTTTCTTGTAATTTAAAAATTTTCTTGTAATATAATGTTTTTTACTTCAGGTTTATTCTACACCGACTTTGTGTATGTCAGCACAGTTGAACCCAGCCGCACTACCAAGTGGTGCAATTCCGATGGCTGCTGTTACACCATTAGCTGGAATAGTTCGGTGGTGTGCTCTTGCACCTCTTTATATAGATGAAGGTAATGTGATGTGTAAGGCTGAATTGGAGATTGACAATTTAATCACTTGTACACTGGCCTACGCAGTTGAAATTATTATTTGCCCAAAATATAAGTTTTTATCAATTAAATTTCAGATGTGGAGATACTTGAAATTCCAACAAAGAGAATAAAAATTGAAGGTGAGCGGTGTACATTAAAAGCTGTGACTAAACCACAAACAGAGTTGCAGCTGTACATACAGCTGCAGCTAGGCGTTTTGCAGAGCATGCGCGCTTGGCGACGGCGGGGTCCACCAGCTGCTATTAGCGCACAACGCCTTGCAGCTCTTATACCTCCAGTCAAGTTGTATGCTCAAAGGCTTATTGACAGGGGAATTAAATTCAACACTGACCAAAAGTTACAGGTAAGATCATTATATACATTTATATATTGACGGTAAAAAGCAATTTTGTTGTATCTTGAAAATCTCTGAAATCAATTAAATAGTATTATGGGGATATTTCAGTTAACTGTGTCAAATAAGTTTTAAAATAAAGAAAGATTGATTTTCTATCATTATAAATTTTTGAGCACAGTCTGGTGTAAAATTGGGTTTTTCGGCATTCGACAAAATCCCTTTCTACCGTCGATATTAATGTTTGAAGAGGACTTTGTACCCCATTTTTCCTCTTGTGCTGACAGAGATAGAGGAAATTTGGTAGAGTTATAGTTAATCTTAAAGTTGTTTGTGGAAATTTAAAAATATTCTTGTATACATTTATACTACTAAATTCAAGCAACATACATTTTAAATTAATTATGTCACAGTGAAATCATAAATGTCATAGTCAAAAATAGATATTATTTCAATTTCTTCATAGAAAGCCTTTTATGATTGATTGCAACCATACTTTATAAAATAATAAAAAACACTCTTTTTAAGCTCCACTAAATGGATTACAGTTATATTCATGGGTATTTTTTGTTAGAAATTTCTGATTTAATTTATTTCTTTTTACTTTTCAGTTAGATCTTATTAGAATAATTATCTTATGATAAAGGGGTTATGATCCTTGTAGTATGAATAATCTAATAAAATAATAATTTTGCAGGACTGCCTTGACCGCATAGGCCAGGCAGTACAAGTCGCATTAGCAAATGGCTGTGTTTATGGAAACATAAGTAGTCTTCTGGCATCATTAGAAACATTACCAGAGAATCGGTTGCTGAAGATTATCATAAAAGCACACCAACAGGCAATATGACACATAATGTTATAGTTAGTCACTTGAGGGTCATAACTAGAGGTGTAGAGGATGCAGGACTTTTGACATTTGCTGATGCATATTAAACTATTCACTATGAACTATGGCTAGTTGTGATAACAAATATCTGATAATGTGGAGATAACATTTTTTTAGGATGACTGTTCCACTGTTAAAGCTGATTTGTTATATTAGTATATAGTGATAGGGTTACCCCATCTCATATCATAGAGTGCATATTCTCATCAGAACTTGTGCATTTTACATATTACTTAGTCTTAACCACACATGCATTCATTTTTGTGAAGGTGCATGCATGCTTCACAATAGTGGATGTGGACAAAAATATTCACAACATGCCTAGTTATAATATGTAAATAAATCTTTTAAATTTTTAAGATCAATAGTGTTAGTATTACTGATAAGATTGTTATTGTTCGACTTATGAAAATAAAGATATTAGAAAATTAGCCTACAATCTCTTAAAAAATTATTATCTTAGTCTAGATTAGAGGTCGGCAACCAGCGGCCCGTAAACCACCCCGGTAGCGGCCCGCATCAGTAATAGCCGTTCCCCACGACGCCGCACACACTATTCATAAACCTTTATTTTGGTGTAGCAAAAATTAGTTTTATCTAAAAAAAATTGTGTTAATTAGATGAAATGCCTGCACCAGTATTCTTATAACATTTGTGGCCTTTATATAAGAAAAGGTTGCCGACCCGTGGTCTAGATCATAGGTTCCCAACATTTTATGGACAACTGCAACTGCTTTTACAGGGAAAAAATAGGGAAAAAAATTCCAGTGCCCTCTTTTACATAACAGTTAATTTTACCAATTTTATATGTCTGTCTATTATCTATTAATAATCAAAAATTCATTTCCTCTTTCTTTTTCTAACAAAGCCCTCACTAAACACTTCAGTGAACACTAGAGAGTGGGATTATCAGAAAGCTATATATTGACGGTATTTAAAGTAGTGGATGGTATCTAATCTTTTTTATTGCAAAACAGTGCAATAGCTTGTATATAGAATTAAATAAATAATAACTAATAATTTAACATTTGTTTATTAAAATGGCTTAAATCTACGACTTTGTTTAATTTGTGCAATTTTCTTTTTGTCTTCTTCAAATTTCTGTCTCAATGCAACTATGTGTTTCATTTTAGATTCCCTTATTTGGAAAGTGTAGAAATTTTTCAACTCTTTCCTTTTCTTGTTTATTTCTTCTTTAGCCAAAATTTTGTTTTCTACTTTTTCAGAGCGTGCAAAACTTTGTACCTTGCCTCGTTTTGTAACTGTCACCCAACCTTCATCATCTTCCTGTTCTAAGAGTTTTTCCTCTTCTTCCTCCCTTTTTACAGTTTGATCATATGACTTCATAAATTCTTCAATATTTTCTTTTATGGTTTTTGATAGCATAATTGAACTATTATGCTGTTCTATCCATTTATCTAAACCATGTTTTATATCTATGCTTGTTGAGTACATGGGCTTTAGATTAGTTAATTTTAATGCTCGATCTAAATGTGCTACTTTCTTAAAAACTATATAGGCTATTTTAAATGCTGGCATGGTATTACATGACATGAAATGTTGGTTCAAATTGGTTTCAGTTTCATTGGGTTTTGAACAAAACTGAACAGATTGTACTGTACCTGCTTCATGAAATGCGTTTGTAATACCTTTTTCATCAGCATATGGTGGTATGTTAATAACAAAAAGGGTTCTACCTGATGGTTTATCTTGTGTTTGTTCTCTAATGCTATGTTCTTTAAAGTAAATTGTATGGGGTGATACTGCGTTCTCCGTTATCTTAAGCTCTAAAGCTGAAAGGAAAATATGAATTATAATAAAGTTTTGAAGATTCTTTTTAATTTATCATTAATTTACATTAAATGACTTAGTTGTACAATCTGACTGGTTTTTGATTTTAATACTTTTCTAAGGGACTTACAAGTTAAATCATGAAACAAGTATCAAAAAAAATATATATACTAAGTATCGTAATTCAAAGAACAAAATTACCTTTGAAATCATTGCGTCTTTTAATATTTTTCATAATTATACTTTTATATTATTTTTATTAGACTTATAACACCATTCAATTACAACTCTCACTGAAGAACAAAAATTGTATTGTTTACAATTTACACGTGAAATTGAGGTTATACTTCTTGATATTCGTATGTCGCTGGTGTTTATTGACATATGTAGTGGCAGGACTTAAAGCTAAAAAAATCATTATAGATTAAAAAATTCAAAAGAAACTTCTATTCTTCTTATGTAGTGCGTTGTAACGTTAACGTTGTGAGCTATTATAATCATCATTTAAACATTTTAGTAACTCACTATCGAAAGTAGAGGAGAAAAGAATTTTTATATATTTATCAGTCTTAAGAATCTACCGTGTCATAAAAATCTCATATAAAAAATATATGTTGCTTTTGAGCTAATATATTTTTATGTATAAACTTTTTAATAATATAGTTGTAATCTTAGTAACCTTCGCCCCTGGCATGGCAATTGACATCACCACAACTGACAGTTATCTTTGTCTATGACATTGACACTTTATTTTCTTGTCTGTTGGCAAAGGAAGTTGGCGTAGAATCGTTTGTCTACATAGTTTTACCGTGTTTTGGCTTTATTTTACGGCCATGTGTGGTTATAAATATACATTGAACAAAAGTCCTAGTGATGTTATCTACTCCTGCAAGTAATAAAGTTAAAAACTCCAGGGGATCGGAGAGTTCCGAAATTCCAGATCGAAACGAAATCGGTCAAGAAAACACAACGGATGATAAGGTCAGAGGTTATGTTGGTGCGTACGATGCTTCGTCGTCTTTTGGCGGACCATACAGAGATGGGAGATTTCGGAGTCGTGGTCGTATCACTGAATTCAGGCATTCGCGAGGTAGCGGGCGCGGCAGTGGACCGGGCCGTAGTGACTTCCCGCCAAGGTCTGATCATGACGAAAATTCCTACAAATATCACGAATCGTTAGGGCAGTCTAACAGTGACGCTTGGCCTCAAGGAAACAGTAACAAATTTTATGAAAGATCCGAGCTTGTTGTAAACTTACCAGAAGATCCACGTATATCGAAGCTTTTGCGTCGTCTGTGCGCGGAAATTGACGTTGAGAAGTCTTTGGCAATATGTAGCAAATTACAGGATGCGGTTATGTTGCCAGAGAATGCAAGATATATACGAAGATCCTATGAAATTCTTGTAGAGTCGCTTTTAGATGTGTTGTATGATGCACCTGGTCCAGAGATCAAGGAGAAGGCTGCTACAGTATTAGGAAGAATTGGATATGTCATGGGACAAGACTACAAGAAACACCTAGATTGGATTGTATCATCTTTTACAGTTCCCAACTCATCTATAAAGCATTTGCTCACACTTTCGTTCTGTGAAACATTTCAGCTAGATTTTCAGACACCTAATTTGACTGATTTTGCAGAAATGACTCTGGACAAACTACAAGTCATTATCGAAGGTACAGACTCTGCTGATGTGTTTATGGCTGCTATCACTGCAATGATCATCATGTCTAATTCATACCCAGAACATTTTGCAAACCATTTTGTTGATACCGTTGACATTCTTGTTGGCTGGCATGTGGATAATGCACAGCCTAAGAAAATAAAAGATTTTGCTCTGGAGTCCTTATTTAAGCTTAGCCGCCACTGGCAAGCAGATGTGGGTTTTTCTGTCAATCTGTTAAATCAATTCATAGAGGATATGGTGGCTTACACTAGCGAGTTGGAAACTTCCAATATTGAGTCGGAATCAAATTCACATGAAGATTGCATGCAGAATATTGCATCATTTCTTAATGTTTTTAATACTGTTGTGAAGAGTTTGGGTTCACTTCTCAGTCCCAATGTTACTCAAACCGTCTCTTGGAGTTTTCTCTCTGAAGCTATGACAAAAATTTTACAAGTTCTAACTGAAGTTCTGAAAGATGATGCTGAATCAGATTTGATATTGGCAGGTAATGAATGTGTCTCATTATTACTCAAACACTTACAAACTAAAGCGACACCTTGCTCAACACCATTGTTTTCACTGATTACCCTAGAATTGACTAAATACTTGGAAGTTGATGATATAATTTGCCTCAGTGTTATTAATTTAATTTCTACGACTATAAAGGAGATTGCGTCCAACCTTCCAATAGAATTTATCACTCAGATCATTGGGCCTGAATCCTTACTTAGGCCTTTAAGATATACACAAAGTTCAAAAATTCTATCAAACATTATGTTGGTTTATAGTAACCTGTTAAATTTGAAAAATATTCCACTTTTGCAAGAGACTTATAAATTTGTGTTAATGGATATTCAAAATGCATTCTCTATCATTTTGCCTAACATTATGATCATACCAGTTGAATATACAGAAGAAATGTCCAAAAATGATGCTGAAAAAAATATATTGTTCTATCTACAATGCTTGTCTGATCTTGCTAATGCTAGCAATTCCATTATTGGAATGTGGGCCTTAAAGCCAAGTATCTTAGAATTATTGGCCATAAAGATGTGTCCACATGATAACCATTTGATAAAAGAGAAGCCTGCTTTACAGTATGCTATATTGTATTTGCTTTACTCGCATTGCAAAAAGAATAATCATTTCATTGCATCAAGTGATTTAGTCACAAATGCACAACAAAGAACAAGTGACATATTTGGTCTTTCGAATCTGAACATTGGTGACGTTTCAAGTTCTAGTCCTACATCTGGACATCTAGCAATTATATTGAACACCTTAAGTATTGTTTTGGAGGAAAATGTGCCAAAGGAAACTATGCTACTGGTTTTAAATTGGATTTCAGATATTTTCTGCCAGTTAGATAAATATCTACCCATTGTCAGCTTGTCAAAGGGATTTTTAGTACTGACAACTAACATGATATCCCTAGCACACAGTTTTGATGATGACATTATTTTGATTATTTTATTGAACTGTCAAATTTTGTTGAAGAATAAAGGCTTGGTTTGGAATGTTATGTTGTTAAAATCAATGGCTCTTATCAGCATTTTACATGTGGATAATATAAATAAATCAGTTGTTAATGTTTGCAAGGACTTACTATTTGAGCTTCCATGGGACATTGTCCAGCAAGAATTAGATAGGCAGATGGTAAAAGTGTTTACATCTAGAAAGTTCAGCCTAACTGTACTTAACAGTGATACAAAATTAAATGCTTTGAAAGAGTACCTAATGAGAGGATCATTTACCACTTTATCTAACGCACATTTTAAAGCTTTAATGAATTGTCTATTACAACCTGGATCAAAAGATACGAACATGATTATTGACACTTTTTTAATCTCATGGCCCGTACAAGGCCAAGATTTAGATGAGAAGAATTTACTATTTTTCCGTGAATGTGCTACAACCTTCTCTTCTATTTGTACTAGTTGGGGTCTTTCTGAATTGGCACAAACTTGCATTACTCTTAAACTGAGGACAGCTTTAGGGAAACCACAAGAAACCTTTATGAAGATTGAAGGTGCTTTGAAAGGCGTTGCGAGAGATATATCTTCCACTGAAACCAAATATGTCGCAAGTGAACAACAAAAGTTGTTAGACATTATTATTGCGGAACTAGTAAGAACTCGTTGGTTTATCGAATTTATGACGTATCTAGAAAAGTACACGTATAACGCCGCAGAAGGCACGGCCATTGTTCTGCCGGTTGTTGCAAAGCCCGTGCGAACTTTTTTCCATACAAATTGGTCGACCTGCCGCGAGTGGCAAAACAGAGTACGTCCAGCCAATCTAGCTGTCAGTTTGTATTCGGGCCATTTCGGTGCAGCGATTTACCATGCTTCGCTAATACTTAAGACAGCAAATGCCAATGCCAATATCGACATTGAGGCCATAACAATAAGCATAGCGCGTGCACTTATAAAAATTCAGGAGCCGGAGGTTTTACATGGCTTTTATATATGGTTGAAACAGAATTTTGATAAAAAAATCCCCTGGCTCAAAGGTGCTGCTGAACAAGCTAACTCCCGATATGAACTGGCCATTGAATTTTATAAAAAACTTCATAATATAACAGAAGACGCTGATAAAGATCCTAACAGTAGTCAACTGGATGTAAAAGCTAATAAATTTGTCGAAGAACAAATAATGGAATGCTACAAATGTCTGCAAAGCTGGGAAGAGATGGAGCAATGGAAACTAAGTGACCATGAAAATAGGCTCAGTTTGAACTGGAACTCTTCCAGCGCTTTAAATTCGTTTGAAGAAAGTACAGAAATCCCTGAACAGTTGTCTGATTGGGATCTTTTACAACTGGACACTCCTGAAATACCAAAAAGTGGTTGTTCCTACCAAGGTTTACTTAGCAAAATTGAATCCACGTTAATTTCTACAGCGTTAAATTATTACTATAATGATTACGATGATAAATACGATACCATGCTTCACGATTGTAAGACATTATTAAATTCCAGTGCTGAAGAGTTTGCCAGGACGAACGGTGTGCACTATTTGAAAGAAATTGCCGTGTTACAATTGGCAAATCATGGGTTAACAAGCGTCATGAAAAGTGGACGCGCAATATTGAATCCATTCAAACCATCTGTTGTAAAAGAACACAAGTACGGAACCGATCTTAAAAATCTTTCAAGAATATTATGGTGGAATCAATACTTCACAAAGCTAAATATAACCGATGAGAACATCTTTTACACTGAATGTCTAAGACTAGATGTTATCAAGACTGCAAGAAAAAATTCTAATTTGACCATGGCTAAAAGAGAACTCTTTAAACATTTTAAAAACAATCCAGCGTTCCAAATGTGTATGCTTAGTGTCAATAATTTAGACGATATTAGTGAAATACTGCTCATGTCGAATAACACTTACGATTTAGACATATGGACACTGAATAATGCTACGGCTCTGGCGGAACTCTGTAAAGTTACTTATGCTAAAGAAGACACGAGAGTACGTGCAATTAATTTATGTGCAAATATATCTCTTGGTTTTTCGCAACGGCTGGCTATGGGTGAACAGAGCTACGAGCTAAGAGAGAAAGGAACAAGACTGTTGTTGACTCTTTCGAAATGGGTACAAAGTGAAACCGACGACGTGATGGAAAATGATTCGCCATTAATGAAATTGGTATCTGCATTACCAGAAATTGGTCTAGTGGACAATAACATTTCCGAAAACGTTATTCCGCTTTCTGATTCGGCTGTTGGTAAGTTGTTACAGTTTGGAGTAAATCAATGTCCCGGCCTAGCTAAAGCGTGGGCAAGTTTCGCGTCGTGGTGCTTCAGATGGGGTCGTAAAATGGTCGAGTTCAGCTCCAAAACACGCGAACAGCTTACCGACAATGACAAAATGCAAATAGAAGGCGTTATGATTGGATGCTCGCCTCAAGACTTCGAAGCAGTTTGCGAAATTTTGTCCAAAACGAAAGCCACATGCGACGACGAAGATATAGATTGGAACGAGATTAATACTTCGGAAATGATCGAGAATCAGCTCCGTACAGTGCCCTCGTTGAACAGCGCTTACCCTGAACATTTGGCTTTGCTCGTTGATATTTGGCGTCAGGCGCAGAAAAGAGTTTTCTCGTATTTCGAGCTGTCTGCCGATGCCTATTTTAAGTTTCTTCAGCTTATCTGCGCATCAGATTACATCAACCACAGCGGTGAAAACGCAGTAGTGAATGCCACGCTGAGATTGTTAAGGCTAATTGTGAAGCATGCAATGGAACTGCAAACCGTGCTAGAGTCGGGTTTGGCAAACACGCCTACCCAGCCGTGGAAAGTAATCATTCCTCAACTGTTTTCAAGACTTAACCACCCTGAAACGTATGTGAGAAAGTGTGTGTCGGACTTACTGTGCCGCTTAGCAGAAGACACACCGCATCTCATCACGTTCCCTGCAGTTGTAGGCGCAGTTGAAAATGAGCAGAACAGTTTGACGGAGCTGAGCGTTCCAAGATCCTTTTTGTCCAATGAAGATCCCGAAAGTGACGAGGACAATCTCGAGTTGGAGGATACCGGAAGTGACAAAATCACCAACAATGAGTTGAATTCCTGCTTCCTGGACATGGTTGAGACGTTAGCGAAGCAAGCGCCCAAAACTATTTGTCAAGTGAAATTGTTGGTGAAGGAATTGCAAAGAATCAATTTGTTGTGGGATGAGTTATGCCTCGGTACGCTAGTTCAGCACCATTCAGAATTTAACAAACGCCTTATTCAGTTAGAAGCTGAAATCGCAAAAGTTAAGAACAACGTCAACTTGTCAGAAGAGGAAAAAGAGAAGCTGATCAAAGAGAAACATCGCATTATCTTTGAACCGATTGTTTTTGTGATAGAACAGCTGAATCAAATCACGTCGGTCAAACCCGAGACGCCACACGAAATGGCTTTCCAAGGTAGATTCCAATTCCTCATATCTGATGTAATTGATAAATTGAAAAATCCACCCAATCCCGAGAAGCCGCAAGAATCATGGGCGCCACTGAAACAGTTGCAGATAAAACTACAGCAGCGAGTAAATAAGCGCACATCGTATATTTTAAAAATGTGCGACATCAGTCCTATTTTGGCGGAAATGAGAGATACCGTCATCACGATGCCCGGTTTACATACGAACCAGAGAACTGTACGTGTCACCATAAAGTCTATTGAGAATAACGTCGCCATTTTGCCGACTAAGACCCGCCCCAAGAAACTGGTGTTTTATGGATCAGACGGAAAGGCGTACACGTACCTTTTCAAAGGTCTGGAAGACCTACATTTGGACGAGAGGATTATGCAGTTGCTGTCGATAACGAACACCATGTTGGCGCGCGACTCGGAGAACAACGACAATCAAACTTACAGGGCGCGGCATTATTCAGTGATTCCCTTGGGCCCGCGGTCTGGTCTGATCAGCTGGGTGGACAACGTGACACCGCTCTTTGCTCTGTACAAGCGTTGGCAGAACCGCGAGGCCGCCATACTGTCCGCAAAGACCAATAAAACGGTAAACGTGCTTCGTCCGTCGGAGCTGTTCTATAATAAGCTGAACCCGCTTCTCAAAGAGGCTGGCATCTCGACGGAGAATAGGAAAGAATGGCCGGTGTCGATACTGAAGCAGGTCCTCCAGGAGCTAACTGCGGAGACCCCCCGGGACTTACTCGCGAGGGAGTTGTGGTGCAGCAGCGTGACCCCCGAGCAGTGGTGGCAAATGACCCGCCGCTACAGCTACTCCGTGGCGGTCATGAGCACGATCGGCTACATCATAGGCCTCGGTGATAGACACTTGGACAACGTGCTTGTGGACTTGACTTCCGGTGAGGTGGTGCACATAGACTATAACGTGTGCTTCGAGAAGGGCAAGACGCTGCGTGTGCCCGAAAAGGTGCCCTTCCGGATGACCCCCAACTTGGTGACCGCCCTCGGTGTGACGGGAGTAGAGGTGAGTGCATTTGTCCCTTTCACTTTTCAGTGCAAGTGGTTTTACTTGACTATATGAAATTTATGTATCACTTTATATTTAGGTCATCGTATAGGTCTAGTACGTGCAAGTCTTCATGCATGACCCTGTTATTATGTGCTATTTTAATTCTTGTGGGTTCGTGTCTCATGGAGCTGTTCATAGTTAGAGGTCTGAAAGAGATATCAAAAATTAAAATATGAAGTTCATCACTGCAATATTAAATACGGGTTTTCAATTAATCGTTTCATTTGACTGGCCCGTTGGTGTAGTAGTTAGAGCTCCTGACTGCAAAGCCAAAGGTCGTGGGTTGGAACCCAGGACAAAATATTTGTGCGATAGCATAGGTATTTGTTCTGTGTCTGGGTGTTAATTATCTGTATAAGTATGTATTTTAAAAATATATGAGTATGTATATCAGTTGTATGATTACAATAGTACAGGCTCTGCTTAATTTGAGATCGGATGACAATGTGTAAGATGTCCTATGATATTATTATTATAAAATTTTATTTAAAGTAAGTAAATAGATATGAATGATATCTCGCCATATTTTTGTTACATTGAACGGAATATCATACTGCCGTAACTTTATGTTTACGCAAGTGATGTTGGGATGTTTGTTCGATTCTTTAAAGCAAACCTATGCCAAGCATACCAATTTCGAATTTTAGAATTTTTTGTTTACACCTGAATGTAATAAATGTGGTCTTATGATAACTAACAGTAGGAAATAATAACTTCAAATTCGTTTGTATTTAGTCGGCTTTCCAAATAAAAGTCGTGGTGAAAACATCTCTATTCAACGTATGCCGTTTTATTATAATTAAACGTCAAACAAACTACTTCCGTTGGTTTTAAATTTTTTTTCTAGTCCGACTAACGCTGAAGCTATGATTCAGAACGTCAGCCGTTTGAGATTATGGCCGCAATAAAATCTCGTTGCACAAATGCCGTGTTGGTTATTTTTTTTAAATAAAAAAAAAGTTACATTTTGAATCATCTTTATATCTGGAACGTGAACAGTCGGAAATATCGCGAGCATGTCGCCGCCCGCCGTTATCTATGCGTGGCAAGAGCGCCAACAAATTATCGGCCTAAATTGATCGATTGTTATTGTTTCTTTAAACGAATACGACGTTAGGAATTTAAAATTTCGCGTTCCATTCGCTTACTGCAGTTTCGTTACTAAGTTTTTTACGGTGGTAGAGCCACGCAGCTGCACCCGTTGCCGAATGGGCCGGCTCGAACCGGATTAGTACCACGACCCCACAGAAAAGCGGCGTAAAGTGGAAGTGTTTTTGCTTCTGCGTTTCGTCCGGTGAGTGACGTGGGCCACCGGCCACTTTCCTTCCTCCCTTTCTCAATCCCCTTCCTACCTCTTTCTCCGTCCCCAAGGGCCCCTCTATTGCTCCTCCTCTTCCCTCCCTCTCACTCCTCCGTCCCCCTTTAAAAAAATTCCCTTCTTAAAGGCTGGCAAAGCATTTGCTAGTTCTGTAATGCTGCAAATGTCCATGGGCGGCGGTGATCACTTACCATCAGGTGAGCCGCTTGCTCG
>DWHO01001616.1:0-14970 GCA_018247575.1 Eurytides lysithous rurik | reverse complement strand
CTTCCGGACCGTGTGACGATTTTCTCCAGTTCTATGTCGGTTCAATTATTTTAGTTATCATTGATACTCCTTTCTAAATAAATTAATATAAAAAAAACATAACTTAAACATTAAAAAATGTAAATAAATAATCAAAACAGTCATTCCGTTCCGTTAAAGAAATAATTTGAACTGGATAATGCACATAGTAACCATTTTTTTTAAATAAGCCTGGAATATCTACCTCCGTGCTTTAGAAACTGAAATCCGAAGCTTAATACACTACAGTAAAATTTTCGTATGATTTTTTTTTTCTAAATTATGTCAAACAAGATTACATTACAAGCCCAATTATCCAATTGCCTGAAAGTAACACAACCTGTGCGATGTACAATTCTCTCTCGTATATTTATGAACGTCACCCGGCGGTTGCTAAAATTTTAGCACTTACAATGGTTAACCTATCTGGTTAATGTCAACGCCTCCGCTATTATGCTTCTGTGTCTGTATTTATCTTGTACAATATTGTATCTACTGAAGAGTTGTTTCATCATATGTGGATTATCGGCCGTAGCAAAAATCTGGCCAGGGTAACATTGCGTAGTTAATAAATAAAAACTTTTAACATCTAAGAATTAGGTGATTCGTAGATACACTTTATTTAAGCAGTGTGAATGACGCAGTATACGTACTTTAGTTTTATTTTGTTTTTCTACATGACTGGTGGTACAACACCACGACAAAATATTACAATCTGTTACAAAACTAGTACCTATTCTAACACTACTCTATTATTACATATGTAATTAATGGTTACCGGCAGGTTTGACTAGAACAGTACCGCAGTGATTTAACTTGCACCCGTAATCTTTTCTTAGGTGCACTACGCTCGTCAACCGGAGATGAAACAATGCCATTTAAATAAACAGCGCTTGCACTATTACTGCTGTGCGTTATAGTTACCGATAATAGTGTTATTCCCGAAGAGGAATTTGTGAGGCCTTTGTTCTCTACCACTCACAAAATTAATTAATGATTATAGTAATTATTTTAAGACAGTAAAGTAAATTAATAGTTTAATTACACAAAGTGGTGTATTTAACCTGAAATAATATGCCGCTTACACAGATTCTGACCAATTACCCCACCCAGTCGGACCAGCTCGAAAAGGATAATTCTCAATTACAGAAGTAAATCGCGGTCACTCTGGCGTGACAGCAAAAGATTAACCTACTTACTATACGTTTTGTGAGACATTTTCGGAGTGTTTCTTTCTTCTTATTTGGCTTTCTTTTACCATGTAACCATTTCATTAGGTTTGAGCTTAGTTTACATTCTGCGAAGTTTTCTTTTTACCGAATCTATAAGAGATATGTCTACAATTAAGATAAACATACACGCACCTCATGTTCCAGATATTCAAGAATGGTAATTTGTTACTATGCAATTAAAGACGTTTTTTAAACAGTCTCTTTTAGTCCTTTGAAGTAAATAATATTTTAGATCGTTATATTTTGAAAAATTCTTAAGGGAAATTTGTCAAAACGAGAAAGTTTTGTTCCGAGTAGTATATTGTGTAGTTACTACTACGCTAGTAGCGTACCCCAACACAGTGCCACACGTATTTCAGAATAATTGTTTTTTTTTTATGAAATTGTTAGCAGTCATCACATGTTTTGTCGCAAAAAATAATATTTTGATAGGGTCATTAACTTTAGAGACTAATTATATGATAATATTTAAAAAAAGGAATCATTTTTTTTCAAATTTTTCAAAAAGGAATCATTAATTGCACATTATTCTGGTAAGATTCTTTTGAAGTTTTTATTTGCATCTAATACAAATTTGTATATATATATATACTTCCTATATAACCATGTGCCGGCTTACACAATATTTATTTGTTAAATAAAACAAATGCCTTAGGTGACAAATAAACTCCTATCTTTGTAAACATTTCCGGCAGAAAGCAGAAAATTTTCTTTATGCAAAGCAAATTGCTCGTGATAACATCAAAGTTTTCTTCGCTCTATTGAATACATAACGGTTCGAGACTACGTGTTCATGATTTTGTTACCGAAAAGTTATCTCAAAATAAAAAAAAACATCAAAAATGTCCAAGGGTATATGAGTAATTGCTGATTTGCTACTCAAAAAAAAATCTAATATAAATCAGTCTTACAGTCTTGCAACGAAACTTAATAAAAACGATAAGTTCAAATTAAGAGACGTACGTTTTAGCAAGTATCAAAGTTGACAAAATAGTTACAAGTAGACTAACTCAGAGACACCAATTAGCTTGTAACTTAATAATATTTTAATTTTATTTAGGAAAACTAAAAAAAATCAAACAAAAAATTGATAACGAAATTCACGTAAGTAAAAAAATTATTACGGCGGTTCAAGCCAATATACGAAAAAGCTCAGTTGCAATAAACTCAATCGGTTGCAAAAGCTCTTACAAACAAACTTCGCCTTAAATATGTAATAATTTTGACATAAATCTCATTCAAAATTTTTCATCCTCATTAGACATTTATCACAGCTTTCTATTAATATTTTTGAGCGTGTTTAACATATTCCACACTGGTCGCGAAACTTTCTTTGGCATTTGTAAATATTTAACAGCTGTTGCAAAATACGAAACTTTTTGTTGTTTTGATTTATATTAAGATTATGACTTTTAATTAAATTACTTTAATTAGTTTGATTTAATGTGAATGTCTTAGGACATATGTGTATTGAAAAGGAAGATAACAAACTTAATGTGACTAGCAGTTTTGACTATTCTCTCTTGATGTGGTCCTAATAGTACCAAAAGAATTTTGGAAAGATCGAGACAGGTGGAAATCTAAGGCTTCAAGGTTAGGGCTATATAGTAGATCCATTAACACGTCTCAACCAAACTCTCTCAACTACTGTTGATTGCCCAAAAATGTGTGTGGTCTAATCCCTTTTTAGTGATTAATTCCGGCTGTTTCCAATTCTGCTGTTGGAAGAAGATATCCAAATCGATGATTTTACATTAGAGGCTTAATAACCACATCAACAAGTATATTCAATCAATAACCACATTAAGTCCGATTAAACAATATGCGAGTACACATATTGTTTAATAAAAATATTAAAATGTGTGTGCACTCGCAATTTTATTACCGATCATGAGAAATATATAGTGCTGTATCTAATCCAGTAGACCGAGAAACGTAAATATTCTTAATCACTTCCATACTTGGAACTTATGAGTATTGTCCGGATTTTTATTAGAAACATTCTTGGCATAAACGCGACAAACCACCTGCACTGACTGCCGTGCGTTTTTCCCAGGCCAAGGATGACTATTTTGCTTAATCGGTTGCCGCCAGTTGTTTCCAGTCCAATAATGTCCTCTCGACCGGTTCCAACCACGGCGGCTGATGTACAAGAGATTAGCCAAGTGCGCAGGATATATTATAGTGCACAAGCGTTTGGGCAGACACAGGAGAGCTCACTCTTCCTTTACACTCATAGTCCGATGGGACGGATATTGACACGGCCGGAGAGAGATCAGGCGCAGAGGCGATGACATTAAACCGACCTCTTAATAAGGACTTCGCCAAGACACCGCTAGACGGCGTCGATAAGAAGGCGGGACCGACTTTTTACATGCCCATCCAACACATCTTGCTTTTCAGACAATCGGGTGATCAGCCCGTAATGCCCAAACCAAACTAAGAACAACAATGAATCTTAACATTAATTAGAAAAAAATAGATTTGCTTCATAAATAGATGTCTTGTGAAATGTTATTTCAAACAGTACATACTAGAAAATAAAAGACAATGGCTCTTACTTTACTGAAGCGACAGACCCTATTCGCAACTTTGAACATTGCATTAGCGTTTAACCGGGTTAAACATAAAACTTTTGTTATGCGGCATCGTCTTACCGCCATTTTGTCGCAACAAGCGCAATTGAATCGGGGAAAGAAACTTTTTTATCGGGTTTATTAAATAGACGCGCACCTATCCATCCAGAACCTAGTAGTTTACTACTAGGTTCTGGATGAATAGGTGCGAGAACCTAGTAGTAAACTAGGTTCTGGATAGACACAAGCAATTTTTGGTTAAAAATCAGTAACAGAATTTGTGAATAAACATCGAATATAAATAAAATAAAGTAAAACTACTACTTAGCGAAAACCTGTCTGCACAAATCTGCCTAAAATTCGGGCAGTCAGATACGCAAGAATTTTAAGATCAAACTTTTCGCAGATCGGCTAAGATTTTGAACATAGCCTTGCGTATGTCATAAATTTCATGCTGTTGATTTCGTTTAAATCTCGATCTATTATTGTGTGTATTTTTTCAAGCGCCGACGAAACGACGAATGAGATATTCATTGTCTTTGAGATAAGTCTATTTTCAGCCAACATATTTGAACAGCAATCAAATTAGTAACGATCTAAAAGTTGCAGCTTTATATTAAATAACTCAACCAATAATATGTAGTGTAATAAATATCGTCACTTAGTGTAATCTCTAATAATTCATGTGTTTCAACCTTTGCCTTAATCTTGACAACAAAAAGCAACAGATGCGTTAAGCACTAACAGCCCAATAGCGGTCTGCGAAATAATTATGTATACCCTAGAACTGCAATAATTAAACAAAAAAAGTGTTATGTTCAGTGTTATTAGAATGTCTATCAAATGCTATTCTTTTTCTCAGCTTTAATGTTGAATATTAAGTAAAACCCTGAACTGATGGGCCGACTATTTTCAAAAATCACTGATCTAATAATACTAGTCTAAGGGACCGTAAATGACGTAAATTTTATTCACGACACAATTTTTCATTTCGAGCCGCGGAGCCAGTCGTTGAAAGAATAACGTCTGTTTGAACAATATCAAATTGAGTTTAAACCGCTTTCATACTTTTACAAAGCCGCCTTATAATATATTAACTTGACAAAGTGTTTGCGTAAGTTTCTCGGGTAATTCGTTATTTTTTTGGACCCCGAGGGAATCATTTTATAAACATTTAACTCGATAATGTTAACGTAAAAGGATGAGAAACTTTTCAATATTGTCGTGAACTTAAACGCTTGTTTAATTATGTTGTTGTTTCAAATCTCACAACGATCAATAAACAACTAAATTAGATTAAAATAATGTCCCCATATTATCATGTTAACTGTTGGTTACTCAAGCAAGAGTAGAGTAAAGAAACAATAGTAGAAAGCATAGTTTCAAAAATGATCCAAAAAATTTTGAAACTAAGCTTTCTACTATTCTATTTTGACAAAGATATATGAGTTACATAAGATATTGATATACAAAAAAACTGGTTTACAAAGATAGAAAAATGATCGGGATAAAACTAATGTAAATTATATGTAAATATATTCGAAATCCTTTCTCCAATTCTTAAATCTTAACACGTAGTGAACATAAAAAATTACTTAGTTGCAATAAAAGCGGAGTGTAGTGAAATATGTTAAATGGAGTTGTTACGTAAATTGCTCATAAAAACAATCCGTTTTTCCACAAAAGTTTGAAACTTTACAGCATGCGGCTTCAATGGAATTAGCATTAAATTCAACACTTGCCGCATAATTATGAGCTGTTTATATATAGACGATTAGGCCAATATGACGCATTTATGATGAGTGCATTTCGCTAAGTAAAAATGCCATCGCATAAATACTGATGCAACGGAATATACATGTAATGAAAGAATTCTTTTGTTAAGTCGTCCTGCCAAAGTATGCGGTATCCATGCACTACTATTTTTGGTCCGTAGGACAATTTTGCCGACGTTAAAAAACAAACGCAGCAGCGTTATCTAACTTGTGGTGATCAGTCTTTTCAGAAGATCCCGAAAGTGAAAGCGGAAACTTTACTTCATCAAAGTCGTAAACAGTAACTACAAACATATGCCATGGGATGGACGATGGACAATGGAGACAACAAAAAAAATTAACCTGAAAAACGCGCCTAATAGATAAAAAACTTAACACATGAAACTAACGTTTGACAAGTATGAAGCCGTCAATACTTCAATTGACCTAAAGATACATTAAAAAACTGTTAATATAAATATTGGAACCAATTTGAGCAATTGCTAGAATGAAAAACGGTTTTAAAAATCAGTCATGGCCAGTAACGTACATACATTTTCCCTAGGCGATGTGGTAGTTACGCTTATGTTATTATAAAATAAATATGCGTCTAGCTGGTTTTCAATGTAATATTGTTGAATCATTTTAGGGATACTTGTGCATCACATTATATGACAATCATCTTAAAAACTGCGACGCCTACGCATTAACATCGATATACTTTTCGCATGAATGAACGAAAGTTCCGCATTCGTTCATGAGAATGAACGATAAATTGATAGAGGAACATGTGCGGAATCATTGCTAACATTCGGAGACGACTGGCCGTTAAATAAACACGGATAATGTACTGTATAATTTCGGTGGCCTATTTTTCTTACCAGTTGTGACTTTATGTATTATTTTCACTGTGTCATATGCGAAATGTTTTCATAAGATAACGTGAGGTTTGTTTTCCGATTTAGGCCAAGAGGTAGCTATGGTGAATATTTAAATAAAGGAATATTTATAATGGTCTCTGATGTGGTGTCGCAATATTATTACAAACTGAGCTTTTGTAACTGAATGCAGATTCGCACAAAAAACATTCGTCATGAGAGAGTTTCTAAACACTCAAAACAAGTCTAATAAACGGTTTTTTTTTATTTTTTCATTCGTGACAAAACTTGTACCCGACAGTGCGAACGCGACTGTTAATACTGTCGCAAATAAAATATTTACACATGTTTTTGTAATTTTTTTCCTCAGTGTAAACCCACGGTAACAATGCATGGTCCGCTCTCGTTTGTGCGTATACATTTATCTTAACTAAGGTCTCTAACCTCTTTTTTGCGTTCTCTCTTAATTTATTTTTAATCTTATATTGCTGTATACGTATATTTAATTGCGAATCCATATAGCCGTAACTTAAAATGAGACATACGCACTCGTATATTCATTACTAGGGTTTTTAACTGGTTCGCTCGTGCGGATTTTGATTTCCAGTAACCCCGGGGTAGTTAGTGACTATAACACTGTGTTCAATAAACTTCTTGCATACATACGTTTCTTTGTACACCAACGAACAAAAAATCATTTTTCTCTGAATAATTGAGTCATCTTTTAAAGACGTGCACTATTCTATATTGCACCAGCCATGTAGAGTATTAACAAAATATATTGTTCACAAATTTTATTGTAGAATAATTAGTAACAAAACAAACATTAGTATTTGTCAAAAGGGTGTAATATTTTATTCAAACACGTTTTATTTGACTATTAAGGAAACAGTATTGTTATTCAACCAACTGTCATTGAATTTAATCGATAAAATGTATTTATCCGATTAATAATTTGGTACAAATGTTATGTAAAATTTCCATAAATGTTACTTCATCGGTTTTCATATTTGCCTTGAAATTTGTTTCCATGTAATTACCAGATAAATAATTGGCTGCCAAAGAACACATCAGCGACGTATTAATAAACTAAGCGTATAAATCCTTTGTAAGACTTGAGCATGTCAAGAAAACAGACATAATGAGTTGAAAAGTTACCTCATTTTCCATTAACATGACTTGGACTAACTTCGAACATTGCATTCTCGTTTAACAGAGTAAAAAGGGAAACTCCTATCACATGTAACCGCGACGGCAGTGTTGCTACAAACAAAATTAGATTGCGGGCTAATAAAGGTACATAGATAACACGTTTTTAAATTAAGAATCGTAAAAGTTCAACTTGATTTAATGTAAAAATATAGAGCTAAATAAAAAAAAAATATGTCAGCGAACGTTTATTTGTTTTTATTTATTGCATCTGTTACGTACACACAAATTTAAAAAATAAAACAAAAAAAAATAGAAACAGTTATTCATTCATAAATAAATGTACAATGGCGTACTTAATGCTAAGTAGAGTTCTCTACTAGAAAACCCATCAAGTTAAGTTAAAAATTATATTTTATAAAGACGGGTAAGTATGTACAATCAGTAAATAATGATGTTTTCGAATAAGCGATTATTTAACTTTAACCGGTCCGCACATCCCATTTGCTTATTATTATTACTTGCAAGTAAATATTTCGCACGTTATAACTTTCTTTTATTCGGAAAAGTTTGACTTCTGAAATGATATCTACAAATCACAATCGGCCAATTAAAAGTTTTTAACTTCTATAACTTCGGAATCCGACCTTTGGCCTTCATAAAACTCCCGTAAGAAACGCACAATTATCTGTTATAATATAATAAACAAGATTAGAGCAAGCAATTGATGTATGTTCAGGAAAATAGCGAAAAGTGTTATCGTATGCAATTACATTTGTGCTGCGCAGAGCAACAAGACAACAGAGAGAAATATTTACGGCTCGTTTCAACGCGAACAGCGTAATTTGTACCTTGACGTCGGACGTTATCTTGTCCGCTGGCTGACCTGTGAGGATGCCTATGTCCTTCGGGGCCTTAACAACGACGGCGGATACGTGAAATTACTTGCAACGTGTGCCCGCCTCTGAGTACTACTGGCTAATAATAGCCTAACGGACTTCACCCGTATCCAAGTTGAACGATATGCATTTTAAAGCGAATAAAGGCTTCATTCGGTTGCGAAAAAATGCTCGAAAAAAGTAGAAAAGATCACGTAGTCGGAAAAATGCTTTGTGAACGCTTTTAAGTTCACGTTAAAAGCTGCTTTAGAAAACGACATGTCGAACGTCGAACCTTAAAAGTGGATATGTGCAGTCAAAGCACCCGAGGCACAATAACGAATGAGTTTGTGATAAACAACTCTCTGCGATGATTTCTAAAATAAAAGAAATATATATCACCAAAATTTTGGCATTTTGGTATTTTGGTGCAATTGTACCAGATAATTGAATAACTAGAAATCAAAGATGTTTCACTCGAAAATATTGTCGTCCACATAAAAGATACTTTGATCATTTTAATTTTTTGTAACTAATAGTCTTGCAGATTTCGCCAGGAGTGATACCATAACATTGCCAGTTATTTAACCGCCTAGTAGTAATGTATAATCACTAGTGTGAGACTTTCCACTACAACTGAGAGGGTAATTACGGAGCATAAAGATATAACATCTCTGTTCTGTGTCCGGGTGTTAAATATATATATTAGTTCCGGGAGTATCCGGGTTAACTGGAAGAGAATGCCTAAAGGCATTAAGTCCGCCCTTTGTAATCCCTTATTTTATAATTTTATAAGGTGTAACAAATAAATAAATAAATATGTATTAAAAAAATGTATAAGTATATCAGTTGTCTGGTTACCATAGTGCAGGCTCTGCCTAGTTTGGGATCGGATGGCAATATGTGAGATGTCCTATGATATTATAATTATTATTATTAATCTCTGAGTGACGAATTCAGTGCAGAGCTAAGAAGATTCTGTGTGGCACTGTGTTTTTATGGGCAGGGGTGGCGCCTACCTGTGCGTCATGGGAGGTTTGCATTTGCTGGCCTATCTTATACATAAGTATGAATGTTTTGATTTTATAAAAATCTTTCATTTTGAAGAGTTGGCATTAGAATCAATTTAAATCGAAGTCAAAGTTCTATTATAGCGCGATGAAATTTTACTTTTTGTCAACAAATTATTGAGATTCACTAAATGATATACTTACGAGTAAATACTCAATATCTAAATAAGTATAATTTTGCTTATACGGTGCCTCACGTAGTCTTTTGGCACGCGTAATCTCTTGAGCTGAGAAAACTACATAGGAAAAATACGCGGTGTTATAGTTTAGTACTTGAACGTTGGCTAGGAGCCAGATTCCATTATCAGCGGTGGCAATCTTCCTCTGATGTTGATCTGCGATATTACAGCGCTTTCCTCACTGCAAACGAGTTGTAGTGGAACAAAGCAGAATATTCACACCAGCTATCATCGTTGACCGACTTTTTTTATATATTCAATATACTATTGAAATTGTCAATAAAGAAAAATACCAGCAGTGCTAATTTCACAGCAGTTATAGTGAGAGCTTGATGTTTGATACCTTATATTAAACCATAATTATATATAGATGTATGCAGTGGCGGTACTACCATACAAGCCCAAAAACCCGGCTTGCCCTACTAAGGATTAAAATTTATAAATCTTAATAAGCACATAATTCCCGCAACGCTAAATTTTGAAAACAAATCATTCGTGAATTATTTATTTATTTATTATTTATTGTAAAATACCTTTAATAAGGGTTACAAAGGGCGGACTTAATGCCTGTAGGCATTCTCTACCAGTCAACCAGGGGCGTTGTGAGTAATTGTGATAGGTGTAGAAATTACATAGAAAAATAAAAGAGAAAAAAAAAGGAAAATGTGAAAAAAAATATTGAAAAAATTAAATATTGAAAAAAGATATTAATAAATAATTATGTGCTAATTAAGATTTATAAATTTTACTCCTTAGTAAGGCAAGCCGGGCTTTTGGGCTTGTATGGTAGGTACTACCATACAAGCCCACTGGATATATGTATATATATCTTTCAATATACGATCACATGATCCATCTCTCTAGAATAATTTATCAAAACAGCAGACAAGCAACGCAATTTGCAAAGGTAAAATATGGGGGTGTAATATCTTTATAAACAACATCTAAATTGAACATACCTGCACAACGCAAGCCTATCTATCTTCAGAGAGCTATTTAGGTAAGCTTTAAAGACGAATAGCGTTGGCAACCCAGCTGAATATGAGCCTATGAACCGTTATTACACATTACGTAATATTTTCAATTTAAACTGATCGAGACACTAATTTATAACTCTTTACTTTCTCTTCTTATTTACTCAGTAGTAGACTAGTAAAAGAGGACAAAAAAGTCAATACCTTTGTGTTGCTGGTAAAGATTCATTACTAGAAAAAATCATTTTTATACCGACGTTTCAAATGTTTTCATCCAATTTTGATATTCTATCAATGCAACATTTAACTAATATAAGTTGTTATCAATATTGGCAATTTCTCGGATTTTCAAAAAAAAAAGCTCTCACTACCTCCATGGTTGTTTGGAAGAGAATGCTTTTAAGCATTAAATTTGGTCTTTTCATTCCCTTATACATAAATAAGGAAAACAATAGAATAAGGAGTATACACCATAAACTTAAATACGTGTATAATCTATGCCATTCATATTTTCATACCCTTACACTTTATCTATTTCGATGTACCGAGATATGCGTGTTCGTAGGTTCGTGTAGAGCTATGTTCGGGCTGTCAAATGAGAAGTCCAGGGTTCGTGAAGTGACCGTTTATTGACGAACCTTTTGTTACAATAAGGTTACAGAGACTAACTTAATTGCTAGAGCGCTTTCTTATATTTACCTGCAACTGACATCATTCTCACGTGACTAGGTATACGAATAGAGAGTTCACTGATCTGATCTAAATTGTTAAAAGTTTACAGAATGCTAAGCTGTTACAATTATGATATATGAGCTATGAATTATCGGGGTAGTTAGAACACCTCGGGTTTAGTTACGATAAATGACTTCGATCTGTTTCAAAAAATCCTTTCATTCATCTTCCTTAGATACTCCTTGATAACTTGTTTCTGTTTTAAGTGACCACAGCTGAACGCAGCGTGCCTATATTACTTCCTTAGATATATCTTGCGGACAATTTGACGTACCTTGGTCTAGCGGCTTGGGTGTAGTAGCGGTCGAGCTCTTGCAGCATGCGGAGGGCGTCGGCCATGTCGTGGGGGCCGTCATCCCTGGCTTCGGCGAAGAAAACGATGGCTAGCAGCAAGGCTGCGGCGACGATCAACTTCTTGCCCATCATTGTTCTGTTGGAAATACCAATTCGATCGTTATACGAATCACTATTTCGATGACCCGATTGGTACAGTTGCTGAGCTATCGGAGCTATGTATCAAAGTGCAAATATTTCATTCGATTCAGTTTGCGAATCAAGCATGAGAGCTTAATTCAAGCACTCATGAACGCCAAAAACTACCACCGAAAGAATGTGATCTGAGTGATGAATTTTATTAGACGAAATCGTATTTCAAATATTTTAATTGCTATACATGCTTTGCTATCACAGAAATGAATAAACTTTATTATGATTTCCACTTATAAAGTAACCGAGTCATAGAACAATTAAAATGATGATGAAAATGTAGAACTTGTTACAATTTATGATGATCGAATCGAAAATAGATACATTTACATAAAGTAAAAACAAGTAAACATGTCCACTGTTTATAAAACAATTCAGTAATTAAAAGTGAAGTTCGTTATAAAAGCGGAGAAAAACATTCCCGAGAAAAACAATTCTTCGAATGGAAACTTTTTTACTTTTTTTGTAAAACTCTTTCGTTTCTGTTTTAGCTTTTCTTTATAAAAACGTATTTTTGTCGATACTAATTAATTGAATAAATAATAATAAACATTTTCTTATTTTCGTTCGTTTCCATTCTGTTTACTAATTGGCAAAAATTATTCGAGAAACTGTAATACTATACGATTGCTAAAACACAAAGTTCTGTTGATATAGATAAAGTATACGTTAGTTCTTTTAAGTTAAAAAGGCTATTACTCGTTGATGGAATGGCATGGCGAGGCATTATTTACATCTGTTAGCCGTTCTATGTAAACGAACATAGAGACACCATTTCGCTTACAGTAAACTAGCAGAAAAATTCTCATAAAAAGTGTCCCAATTAATAAAGACCTTACAATCCCAACTTTAACTATTTGATAGATCTTCGTCTCACTACAACTTAGATAATAAAATATGAGATAAGGTAATATATAGTGGAATAACATCACATCGCAGCAATTGCAAAATAGTTCAAACGAGCAGTGCAATAGTGTTCGTCTGATGTCACGTCCTGAGTAATAACTTCTCAGTGTCGAAAAGGTGGCACATTCCATGTTGCCAGCCACGTACAGATAAAATGCGCGACCCTGTCCAATTTTATTGCATAAGGTGTATAAATATATTACCGTTTGTAGCGTTTACTTCCAAGGAGATTCGTGTAAAGAAAATTTATAAAAAAAGATAGTTTAAATCCAATTCAAGCGTCAAACAACCCATTGCTAAAATTAACAAAGCTTAACAACACATAGCAATAAAGTATAAAACAAAAAAATAAAAAAGAAAACTCCATACCTATCGTATAATCATTTCATTAAAAGGATATCAAAACAAATCACATTGAATTAATCAAACCTACGTAAGTGTTGTATTTAGAATTTACGAATGAAATAAACAAATGAAGATGAATAAAAAACCGAAGAAAGTGTGGATGGATTGCGTGAATAAAGATATGAGTGTGAAAGATGTGACTGAGGAAATGACGGCTGATAGAGGATATGGAAGAATAATACGTGTTGTGCCGACCCCACTTAGGGGGATAAGGGCAGGAGAAAGAGTTTATTTAAACAGTAGGACAAAATTACTTTTACTAACATGAAACAATGGAAATTCGATGTGTAGATAAATGATAAAAGTCTGATACTATCGGCAAATGTCAAACGAGAAGTAGTCGAAGGTAATAAGTCTTTGCGTTGTAGTAAACGATAAAGTTCAGTCCGTTGATAGGGATGTAATCTCAGCCGAAGCCTGTCGGAGCCGCAACTCAAACAGGCAATGTCCAACACTGACGCTGCCTTATCGATGTCCCTATAGCAAACTGATGAAAATTAAAAAGTTTGCCATTCTGTTGTAGAACTGGAAGTGAATGCCAAAGTTGGGAAGATTAACGTCTATACATATCGACGGCTGAAAGCGATTTTGTCGTGTCCGAGAAAATCCGACTTTACACTACAGCCAAAAAACTGTTTGAAAAATTAAATAACTCATGAATTTATAAATATGGAAATTTGGAACGTATTTTTCTTACATATATTTGTTATCTTTGTTTGTTAACCTTAATTGACGCTAGTTAACTGAAATATCCTAAAGTCACTGTATCATTGATTTTGGAAATTTTCGGGACACGACATTTCCGCTTTCAGTCGATGACTGTACACATGTAAAATATTTCTAAACAAAATTGTGTAGTACAGCGCTAGAGCCGCTAGATTTTACTTTTACATCTTTTTGTTAGAATTTAAACGCGTCGATTTCAATACTTTGCAGCCGCATGGTCCGTATCGTGACTGTTATATGATTAAAAAATAGAATCCTAAACTGTTCGTATGTGATGAAAGACTAGAATCATTACAAATATGACTTGTTGTCTGTTTTATATTATTCTTTTTAAAAAAGCATGCCAAAATTGATAACAAATACAAAATTTTAAATTCCTTGGCTTGCGATTTTTTATAATAGTGTCTTCGAAATACATATATTTTAGGGCTCAGTATAAACCGTATTTATAAAACTCAAGTCAATTTGTTAACAAATAACCTCTTTTTTACCGACAACCAAGTGTTCATACTATAGATAACAGAGATTATCCGATACTTTTTTCTCAAAAACCTAATCCCAAGAGACACGTGATTTATTATTTTATCTAAAATAAGACTAGATTATAATAAAAAAAGAAATTTGTATTCGTATGAACTCTGATTTATTTTCATATCGCCAAAAATTCATTTTGGCTTATTAGCCACAACGAATTCTTTATAACATTTTTGCTTTCTCAAAAGAAAGCAAAAATATATAAGTAAAAGACGCAATTAACATTCCTATTTGATTTGAAAATATAATGATCCTCCGTTAATATTGTAATTATTATTTGAACGAATTGTCAGTATAATTTAAGCCCTAACAAATTCACGACTCATAGACATTATTTTAAAATGCCTTCAATTGAAAACGATATGATAAAACGATACGATATGATAACGATAGCGGTGATAGAGCCACGCAGCTGTTCCCGCTGCTGAATGGGCCGGCTCGAACCGGATTAGTACCACGACCTCACAGAAAAT
>DWHO01001615.1:0-14974 GCA_018247575.1 Eurytides lysithous rurik | reverse complement strand
CACAAACGCTTGTGCACTATAACACTCCTGCGCACTTGGCTGATCTCTTGTAGATCAGCCGTCGTAACCGAAATCAGTCGGGTGGACATTATTACAAATTTTAAAAATTCATAATAGCCAGACCAATGTTGTTGCATACAAACTAATTTGCGTGTTTTAATTTTGGTTTTACATTCTCGATCTTTTATAAACTTTACAAAGTCCAAAGAGTAAACAAAATTAAAACTAGCTGATCAAGCCTACATTGTCCTTTCTTTTTGGGTTTCAAAAGAACCCTCGGACTGATTATTAGTATGACTATTACTGATTATTAGTACACTATAGTATGGCACTGGTTCTACCACAGTGTTTAAGGAATCAGGTATCAGTTCGAGGCTTTGAGTTATCTATTCTTGAATAAAATTGAGTAGGTGCAATCTGTTCTTGCAGTTGTATCTACTGTTGAAGTTTTTTTTTGGAATATTTTTAAGATGAAACATTTTTTTTATGGGAGTAATAGTAAACGAGCAAAGGGCTTACCTGATGATAGGCAAACGCGCCGCCGATAGACACCTGCAAAGTGCTTTGCAAGAAATGAAGAATGTCCCACTATCATATCCCGAAATACCGCTAGCGAAGACCAATTTCACAGGTTGGTAGAGCGAGGGACAAAAAGGAGGTGGTGAATTATGGCTGATAATTTACCACCGTGCGTTTTTGTCCATCTAGATGGCTATCCAGATGGTATAAATAGTATGTAGAGATTTTTCACATGTGCGAAGGCAGAACTCAGCAGTTAATACCAATCCGAACTATTCCTCAAACCACTTTCCATATTATATTCGATAGAATATGCAAAGAGATATATGGAATAAAAATTAAAAAAAAAACATCCACTTAAATCAAAGAAAACCGTGACCTGGGTCTGTTGGTTAAGAATAAGCTGAACGGGGTTCAGAGTCAGTTAATAGACAGTTGCAGTAAAGTAATGACAAACGTCTGATCTCAGAAATTTTGATAAACGGGAATTACAACATTCGTGACCCTGATAAGATCGTATTAAATCTCCTGACCTAAGTTTGCATCCGTTTGGTATTTGAGAATCCATAAATCGGATGCCTGATGCATTTGCATATTGATCGGTGATAATAACTATATAAACTATATTCATAAAATTAGCTAATTGGTATTAAATGGAAAATATTAAATTAATAGCTAAATGACACTGTATTTAAAACAGTTTCAGCATAATATTAACAATAAATGTTGATTATCATTTTTTTAACACTGAATACTGATGATAAAACTGTTTGAAACGATAAAGACTTTCAAATCAGACCATTTGAACGTTCGTGTTAAGTAAAAAGGTCGCTTTGAGTGAAAAAATAATAAAATTATCCTCTGTGCGTATCACATTATATCGATAGGTTTACTCATTATACGACACTGCAAAGTATGTACAACAATATTCTTATCATAAGTCTTAATTGTATCTTTATAAAAAGCAAACCAAAAGAGATTCATTTAATTGATTGTCAGCTAATAAAAAATAAACTTGCGTCTTGTCCTCTTTCTAAAAAAGAGTTTTTTTTATGGAGTAAGAGGCAAAATCTAGCAAGTGGCATTAGATAAGCTGCTTGCGTCACCGCTATCCATTGATATTTCCAAATCGAAGAAGTCATAAATGCCAACCTTTGAGGTGAGAATTTTTGGAGGAGGGGGAAAGAAAGGAAGGTGGATAGGTCACCGGACACCTCTCTCACCGGACCAAACGCAGCAGCAGAAACACTTATCCGGTTCGAGCCAGCCTAGGCGCAGCATAAGCTACTGCGACTGCTTTACCTCCGTAAAAAATCGAAGTTATTTCAACGTCCCTTGTACACGGCCACCTTAAGGAAATGGTATTTATAGAAAGATATAATATAACCGCTTTAAAATCTTACTTCGGTTAATAAGAATTGATTAGAAATTAAGAAATTTTAATTATTATTATTAACTTATCTAGAAAGATTAAAATTAAATTAAAATTAATTTAATTACATTAAAATCTTATTGTATCGTACACAGTGTACAAAAATTTAATTTAAAAAGCAACACAACAAAAAGAACATTAAGATAAAACTATTGTAAAAATCGTGAAGCTAAACTTTAAATTACGGAAAAAGAATATAAAAATAGAAACGACAAATTTGCGCATAACCCATTAGTCGTTGTAATTAATATAAAAGGGGAATGCAAAGTATTTCAGGCTATAATCGTATTTTTATTAATTACACGCTTCGTTTCAGTTTTTTTTGTTATTATAACATACTGAGAAGCTTTTGTATAGAATTAATTAAGCGGTTAATGCAATGTTTCTTTAACAGGTTTCCTTGCTTTACCTGTTGAATAAATGTAAAGCAATGAGTGTTTAGACACATTGTTAAGCAAATTTCGTTTTTCGTCTAGCAGGACACCTTTGCAGAGTCCAGTTGGGATGATAAAACCATGGCGGTGGAATAACTTTCAATGTATTTTTGGCAAAATTTACTGGGGAATGTAGTGGTTAGTGCTCCGACTGCAAAGCCGAAGGTCATGGGTTCCATTCCCACCGAAGACAAAATTTGTGCGTTAAGTAGAAGTTTTTTTCTGTATTTGGGTACTAAATGTCTCTAAGCATTAATTTAAAATATTTAAGTAATCTGGTTACCATAATACAAGCTCTGCCTAGTTTGCAATCAGACGGGCGTGTGTAAGATGTGACATAACCACCAAATAGGTTCTATGTGCTACTGTTGTGTTATGTCCTTGTGCCCCACCGTTAGATACATGAATTACTTGTCTCCATTTTCTAAAACAAATCTTAAAAGCAAATAAATACATAATAAATGCTGGTAGAGCCACACAGCTGCTCCCGCTGCTAAATGGGCCAGCTCGAACCGAACAAGTAACACAATCTCCCGGAAAATCATCTCTCTCTCCCTCTCTCTCTCTCCGTGTGCTGTGCTTTTCTAACCCTTTTTCAATCCAGGGGGGAGAGACCTCCTAAAAGGCTAACAACGCATTTACGAATTGTGTTATATTGCAAATGTCCATGGGCCCATCCGGTGAGCCGCTTACTCCTTTGTTAGCCTACTCCATAAAAAAGACAATAAAGGTAAAAAGCAGTTTAATTTTGTTCCGTTTATGTATGAATGTAACGAAAATCATAAATTGATGTTAAAAAAGTGATTATACAACATACGCCCTATGCGCCTAGTGAATATAGTTGACAACATTTGACGTGAAATCAGAAAAAGTGTAGCGCTTGAAACATGCTACTTGACGGTAGAGTAGCAGCCAACACTGGCAGGTGATGGTGCCAACCTAACCGAATTCAGCACAAGGTTTTTGACGTTTAAAAAAGTACTACTTCTTGAATATATTGCTAACAAATCATCAAAAGTTTTCGCGCAACCTTAACTTGATAATTCCTACTGATAGTAGGGAACCAGTAGGGAATATTTAAATTAGGGTTACGTTTATATGTACTACGCAATGTTACCTCACAGTAACGCCGTCATAAACATCCGCTTCAATAAGGTCACTTAGATCATCGCTCACACTTGGTATTAGCAAAAATGTTGTCTAATCATTAACATAATAAAGATTTTTCGTCTAACTTGCTAAAAAAAACTTATATTTATTAAAATGACGACCACCCAGAGCAAGTCTGTGTAAGACCAAATGATTGCTTCAGATCTGAATTCGATTTTTTAAAGTGGAGACAAAGTTTTTAAACAAAAAACCTTTTTTTTTTATTTTCTTATTTCCACAAATATTATGAATTACGTTGTATTTTAGCATTTATAACAATTTTCAATATCACTATATATTCCTATTCCTGGAAAGGAGTAGGTATTCTTTAGCGAGGGTTTGTAGTTTGGATAAATACTCCTCCTTAAATATTTGTTAAAACTGATTCTGTCCCAAGATGATCCGTGAGGCTATTGAAGTTAAAAAAAATACCACATACAATCTGTTCATCTTTCTGAGCAGAAAATTTTAAAATCCATTAAGGCTCTCAAAAGAACTATGTCCTTGTCTGTCACAAACTCTCGCTAGTAATTAATAGATTTCATACAGATTTTAAACCATTTGACAGACGCCGCATCTTCACAATTTTCACTATAATACTGACGATAACGATAATGATGTACTCCTCGGCGTATTCTTTGACGGCGCCCCTATAGTCTATAACCTAGGCTATTGTTTTCAAGGATGTAGTTAAGTAAATCAAACTTCAATTTCAATATTCAGTCAAATATTAGCTCTAGTTGAGCGATATTCTGACAGTTTATGGGGCAAGTAGTTCACCTGATGGTAACCGATCACCGCTGCCTGCTGAATTGCAAAAAATGGGAATTTTAGGAGGGAGGTGGGCTACCGGCCACTTCACTTATGTGAATGAAAAGTGGAATCAGAAACAATTCGAATTCCACTCACTGTAAGAAGTGGATTTCGAAGATCGGCAGTAAGTAGAATTCCACTTACTGCCGATTTTCTTTGAGGTCGTGGTACTTACCCGGTTCGAGCCAGCCTATTTATTAACAGTAAAAGCTACAGCGTAGGTCTACTACCGTTAAAATTTGCAGTTAATACAAAACTATGTAAAAATGTATGGCGGAGATTTGACTATTAACAAGTACCCCATGGTAATAGGACTAATAAAAATATATATTTACAAATCAATATTTTACCGAAGTTTATTATTTTACCTTGTTATACATAAAATATTTTACCAAAGATTCCAAACTATTTGATTCGATTGAAAATCTTTACAGTTTATAAATATTTAGAGGACGCCGTGTTCGCGAAATAAATTGATGCAATACTCAGGAGTAATATCGTTATTTTTAACTATGGACAAATCGACGTAAATATCAGACGAAATGAACGAAACTACGTACATTACAATAATGGTTAAGAGCAATCAGCGACGAATATTTCTATGAACCTGGACGATTCCAACCTTTAAACTAAGTCCGTAACATTCACATGTGAATGCCTGAACGTGACATGGAAATAAAATAAAAAACCGATCGCATTTTAATAAAAGTCCTTTAGTGATTTTCGCAATAGCGTACAATGGTGTGAATTGAATTGAAATGATAAAATTTTGAGAGTTGTATACCGTAGTACCACGCAAATTATATACAGAGGCTATTTGTTTACATAAACTTGTCACCAAACCTAGTTTTGTCTTACATATACGCGTGGGTATATATATACTCATTATAATATTACAACATGGCTTGTTTTACTCCTTACGATTGACCAAATGATTCCGGCAAGAAAAATTTGAAACGACAAAAAATGTTTTGAATGTTATTGAAGAAACTGGTTGAAGATTACAATATATAGAGATGAGTCTGTTAAAAAAATTGATTGATCTGCATCTTTGATGTCCTGTACCCTATACGAGTTGCCAAAGCCACGGCCTCTCCGTGGCTAAAAGATTTTGTTTTCCTTTTCTTTGCGCCCGGACCTTTTATTTTATGGATTAGGCTGGCAAACGAACAAGCAGCACCTCATGGTATGTAATTACCGCCGCCCATGAACATTTGCCGTATTACAGACCTTGCAAATGCGTTGCCAGCCTTTAAGGGGTGTAAAGTTTTAAAAGAGGGAAGGGGGAGAAGTGAAAGGGAAGGGGAACACGATGAAATCAATATGTAGTTGAAATGCATTAAGGACCAACATACAAGCATTCATTTTATTTTAGAAGACCCGAAGTTACTAATTGATTCTTTTCCTACTATAATGTATGCAAATATATATAATTATAAGTAAACGTTTACACCGTACAAGCTACAAAATTAGAGTGCATTTGAATACCCTTTTAGCGTTCTTTTGCACTCAGGTTGATACAGAAATGGCCATTTCTCTAGCACAGAGATGTCTCATAGTGAACTAATGTATGCCTTGTAACAATGATGTAAGAAAAAGACATAATTCTTATTTTGAGAGAAAATTCTGCCGATATGCTAGTATTGTTACAACAAAATTTTTAATATCATCAATGACACTTGCGCAAACTAGGCAACGTACGCAAGAAAATGCAAATGTCCTTGGACATTCATCAACAGCTTGCGCGTTTGCCTCCTACTCCATAAAAAAACTGCATGACATCTCGAGCAAGACTAAAGCAGAGTTTGAATCTGGAAAATCCATGTTTTTCCCATGGTCAATTATATGTGGCATGTTCACGGGTCAGAAGACCATTTGTATTGTTTGTTCTTGCGCCTGATAATAAAACAAAAAATGTCGTGTATCACAAGGTGCTTAACTGAAGAGTGCAGCCTATGCACCAAAATACACAAAAAATAAAGAATCATTAAAAAATGACGTAATAAAAAAATTAACTTAATAAAATCCAAAATCTGCCTATTTATTGCCTCTGAGGTGGAACAAGGATCGCCGGGACAGCTAGTGACTGTATAATATAACAAAAACCCCTTGTGTTGCTTGGGCATATTTAATTTCCTATGATAAGCTTGTGGATCTACCGTTTCCATAAAAAACCTATTTCGAAATCGACGATGGGCCCGTTTTTGTCTGTATTGTTTAGAAACTACGGGTGTTAGCGGACTGACGATAATTGAAAACGCATTGGCCGCAAACAGATGTTATCTCCGCCAAAAAAAAGTTACTCAACCCTCTGTCGTATGATATGTCTGCAATACATCTTTCGTGTAACTACTAACGGCGTGTTTGCTATTAGATCTCAATAGTTTAGTGCAATTGTAATGCTAAATGCGTTATTTGCATTATTCACAAGGATTAATCTTTTAACACATTTTTATAAAACATCAACTTATTTACTCCAATACTACAACGTAAAAACCGCATAAGCTAACTGATTTTTTTTTTCGTTATAAATAAGACATTTTAAATTTAAACATTTTCACACAACTATGTCTAAAAAGTATTTACATATGTAGATCAAAGAATAGCAAGCAAGCAACCTAGTTAGTAAGTAGTTGAACTTGAAAGCACTTGAACGTTGTATAAGTACTTAAATTTTAGGCACGTATATATACTAGAACATACATCCGTAATATTAGAGCGATATGTATTCCGCTATTATAACGAATCTGTTTCTTGAAATATAGCTAAATAGGCGGACTGCTAAGTTTACTTTCACTGACGAAGTTTGGCTCACCTTTATAGCGATCTCATTGATTTTGGCAAACCACCAATGTCGCAAGTCATATACGCAGTGAATTCGAAAAATCTTCTGATAAGGCGCATAACTTGCTACAACAACATCGACAACGCCGCTTTATTTTTCAATGTTATATAAATATCATATTTGAACAAAATAGCGGAAAAATACTTTGAGAGCAAATATAATATAAAAGATCTCAAAAGCGCTCTTATTGATCACAAATTGGCAGCGTTTAGGGTTGCAAGTGAACCAGCTGCAGTGGCTTAAAGTGGGTACAACATTTGGCAAAAAAAATGGCTGAAAGTTTTGTACTACCGCGTTTCGTTCGGTAAATGGTAACCGGTGGCCCACTCCCCTTTCCCCTCCTCACTCCCTTTGCCCTCTCCCTCTCCCCTTTTCTCTCTCTACTCTCTCCCCATGCAACATAACTTACATGAGCGAAAAAAACTTGGTAAAATGGAAGGGACCCACGGAACTAAGCGATTTTGTTTTCGTAGTACAATTCACTAAGCTTAATTACACATAATTATTGTTGCGACGTCTGAACGTGTTAACGTTCACACGAAATACCATCCAAACTATCGCTTAGTGAACTTTTGGCGCTCACATTGCATTGACTAATGTCGACCTATAATTGTCTGACATTTGACACCAATTTAAACATGAAAAGTTTATTACAATATTCTCACCTTAGTTATATATATAACTGACAGCAGAACATTACAATACTATTATTTATTTTCTTGAAAACAGAATGTATTCATAAAAATATTTCTTTGAATGACCACCGTTAATGTGTTTCTTAGTTATGCACCTGCTTTTCTCTTCACTTCTATTTTATTTATTTAATCTTTTTGCACAATGTGGACTTACTGCCAATGGCATTATCTGCCGGTCAACCTTTAGGTGATGAGGTTTAGGTTTATTTCTCGGTTTCTTCGTATTTACTTAATGTATTTCGTTTTATAATTCTGTTCGCTACTGACGGAACACTGAATAGAGTTACAAACATGAACATAGCATAACAATAATTAAATGTAGATGATCAAGTGCAGCAAGGCTCTGCTTAGTCATATTGTCCTATATTCGTTAACAAAGATCATGGATAGATGAGCTGACGTCATCATGTCAATGTACATCAACTACTTTTTAAAAGTGTTAGGACTCTCATAGTTCGCCTGGTTGCCAGGTATCCTAACACGAAGCAGTTATTTAGTAATTACACACTACTGTATTCCAGTTTCAAGGTCCAGTTCATCATCATCCAGTTTAAAGGTCAACGTTGCCAGTGTAATTTCGATTTTAATTTTTTAATTTTTTTTCCCTGCCCCTAATGCAAGATAGCAATATCTTGTGTTATAAGGGCATTTTACATACATACATTTCACACGGACAAAGATCCAGAACGATCATCTGTAGTTCAAATAATTGTGGCGGATGGGAATCGAACCCACGACCTCCGAACCCAAATAGCTCAGCAAATGCGCCAAATGCGTCATTGGACATGGAGAGATAACACCTTAAATCTTTGGGTGAGGAACACAAAATAAGTCCAGATAGGTTCTGCGAGTCAATTCAGGCAGGTCGAATCAAGCACATAACCTGCTCATCCCGTCATATTATCTCGCAAAAAGTTCTTCTACTGATACCGTCGCCATATTTTTATACATAAGCTTAGCACGTATTATCTCTTCTTCTGAAAGGCTTTTCTCAACACCAACATAATATTATTTTAAAAAGCCTTTTAAGATCAAACAAGACGCTTCCCTCCTTTTTAATTATGAATAAACATCAAGCGTCATCATCTCTATTCTATTGATTTGGCTCAACTATAGTCTTACCTTTAACAATTCTAAGAAAACCCCCAATACGTTAGTGACTGAAGTACTACAAAAATTATTATTAAATTGTGGAATATATCAAATCGAATCGAATCAAAACATATTTATTCAAATAGGCCTTTACAAGGACTTTTGAATCGTAATTTTACATCTCAGTTCGTATATGTCATATTTAATTTTCATCAATCACACATTTTGAAAGAATTGTATAATAATGCAAAAAATCATTAAAAATAATAGTTTAAACGTTTGAAATTTTGAATATTTTTAAATTAAAATGATATAACAATCTAATGACAAAATCTGAATGGATTGGGAAAAGTATAAAAAAAATCGTGCTTACGTTACTTTACACAAGACAAATGGCTTATTTTATTTATCTAATGCTTTGGTATCTTCACTTGAATGTATTAAGTTCTTCAGTTAACTCTAACGAGTTAAAAATAAATATTGCTAAACGAATTGTTAGTTTTATAACTACAATTATAGTTACCGAATGCAATACAGGCCGAGCTTAGTTCGCGAGAGAAATTAGTACACAGCATAAAAACGCACGACACAAAAAGTAAAAGTACGGAATGTGTGCAAAACCTGAAACAGATTCATTAGGGATCTCCTCTTAAACTACACGAGTATCGCAAAACACCAGCGCGCTTACGGTACAACCAAAAGGTTACCTTCATAATGGCCACACGATAAAAATTAATAGACCCACGGAATTAGTAACTGATGGACGTGAACCCCGCATAACATTGGCCAACCACGTCGCTCGATAGCCGTTTCATGCTAATTCGATTGTTAGGAGTAATATTAAAAACATATTTTATGTGAATGCGTTAACGATATATAGCGGTGATAAATAAAGGAAACGCGGCCGCGTAGTACATTTATTAAGTATTCGAATATCAAACATACCGTAATCGTTACGAAATTTTTGCGAAATCAATTAATCAATCGTTGTGCGAACAAAAAAAAACAGAAATATCATTTGTCTAGGTGAATACTGATCAAATCTCCATTAATACGGTCTAATTTTCAAAATATATTTTTAATAACATTGAACTGAGAATCTTTCTTGACTTTTTTCGTGCAGTCGGTTAAAATATCGACGTGTGTAGAAATCATGCAGAACTTCGATTGAAATAAATTGATTTGCAGATTTATATTGTTATTTTATTATCATTGCGGTGATTTGTGTGATTACAGTGTTTATGTATAGGCATTAGCAGTCCGAAACATTAAACACACGGACATCCTTGGTACATGTAGCACGAACACGACGAAAATTAGAATCGATAATATCTCGGAACATCTCACATATTGCCATCTAATTCCAAACTAGGCATAGTCTGTACTATGGTAACCAAACAACTGATATACGAACTTATATATATTTTAAATACCTACTTATATATATAATTACCACCTAGACACAGAACAAATACCAGAGGTATCATCGCACCAATATTTTGTCCTGGGTGGGAATCGAACCCTCAACCTTTGGCTTTGCAGCCAGGAGCTCTATCCACTACACCAACGGACCGGCTTATAGAATTATACACTTTGCTCGAAAAATGTAATGTAATTTTGATGGTTTTTATTTTTTCTTTTTCTCTGAAGTATTGTAATTTTTTCACTTCTCATATATTAAACTTCAACGAGTAAATAAGTGTACCTTATACACAATAAATATGTAGATATGAATTGATATGGGTATCAATATCAATGTCAATAAACGATACGTTCCAATAACGCCAAACTTGACGGAAGCCTCTTAAGTTAGAACGAAAAAAATAGATATGTCGCACGACACGAGTGGTTGACAAAAAGAACTTCTTTCTGCATTAGGGTCAGAAGCTATCCGAGGCTAGCTGTCTCCGATGCTGCAAGCAGCTAACGGAAATAAACTGAATCCCAAAAAGGTGTTATAAAAATTAAAAAATTATATATAATTATTAGGAATTAAACGATAAAATTTTCACTTTACTGTAAATACACCTTAAAAATAATAATATAATAATAACAATAAAAATTATCGATATAATAATTTAAAAAAAAATAACTCGCAAAAACAGCTATAGGATATTATTTGCACTCTACTATAATAAAGACGATTGGTAATTATTATTATTGTATTCAGAGACATGAGCCGCTACTTAAACATTAACGTAAATAACAATAAAAAAATAAAAAAGTTGCAAATGGCAATATAATATTTGCTACCCAATATATAATATCATATATTGTGATATTGGACCGTAAGCGTCAGCTCGGTTGTAGGCAACGTCAGTATTCTGCTGACACTTTAACATAACTTCCTGGAGGCAACAGTATTTTTTTTAATAAGTAAATGATGTAATTATCTGAAAGGATCGTATGGTTACAGTGGTTTAAAAAAATATGAATATCATACTTATCTGGCAAAGTTAATACAAACACTTGGTATAATTTTCTTTATTATTAAACACTTTACATAAAAAATGTATTGGGTTGTCCGGAAAGTTCGTGCTGATTTTCGGTAGGTAGCGCGACAGACCTGACCGAAAACATCACAATTATTGAAAACAAATGACATGTGTACATGTGCTAAAAGAGATGGCTCGGTCATATTTAGAAAAATGTTTGGTTATGATTCGTTAATTTTTATCAGTTTTGTACGCCTTGAAAAAGGCAAAATTTAGGACAAAATAACTCCTGCTTCCCTAAGAGGCTTAGAGCCATTTACAACCTATAAACTAAAACCCGGAGCCACACAGCAGCTCCCGCTGTTGCTTAATGGGCCGACTCGAACCGGATACGCACCACGACCTCGAAAATTTGCCTAAGCTGGATTCATCCGGTGAGTGAGATGTCCCCTTCCTCTCACCTTTTCAGCATTCCAATTATTCCCGTTCTTGTTTGGTGGTGTGATCTTATTTCGACTTGCTCGTCATGCAAAAAAAACCCTTACGCTGGGTTTTTTTCTGGGCTTACAAAGTTCAGCCAATTTCCGATATAAACACATCTTTGTCGTCGAAAATGATTAACCGTTAAGTAACGACACTCAAACACGCCTGTTATGTGGACTGTAAATCTTCGACGAATAACATTGTTACGAGACAATGCCCAACGTGGATTGGCTCATCGCAGCGAGATGTGCGATAATAATATCTTAGCCTCCTAGCCATAGATATTATTAAAGGCGTCACACTGTTTTGGTGTAAACTATTGCGAAAATTTCATAGCAGTGATTTAGGATAGTGTTTATCGCATACAATGAAACATATAACACATGATGTCGTTTACTCGACGGCATCTTACGCAATACTTTTACTGAACTATGCCATTTCAGTAGGTCGTTGATCTCATTAACAAAGCAGTGAATACATAAATTCTGTGTACAGTTAAGTGTAAAGTTGTATAATTATACAGTGGTACGTATAATTGTAGAGTGTAATTATTTGTTATAAGTACAATAAATGTCTATGAAATCAGATAAAACTCTGACTTTCTCATGATGTAACATTGGTATGCATTTAGGATGCTCTATTTTCAAAAAAAACATGCTGCTGGGTTAATAATCCTTCATTAAATGAGTTATTGTACAAAGAGGTGAAATAAATTTTCTTCATTTGTATGCAACGCTAGTTATTGTTAAAACCACAGAAACGTTCGTAATAATGGTTTTAAATAGCTGAGCCAATGGAATGTTCATTAAGCATCGTTATTTGTATCCTTCTTTGATCTTTTTCTGATTGACATAATTTTTTTTTTACATTACGTTCATACAGAATAATACATATGTATGTTCGAGTTGCAAAAACAAGAACATCGCCGTCTTTTGAATGGCTAAATAAAACGAAATAGAATATTGAAATATTGTAACGTACATTAACTGTGTAGAGTCCTTTACAGATCAGATATTTTTATTTATAATACTATTCTATCGACGTATCTTTTAGATATCGAAGGCCTGGTATACAACAACAAATAAAAAATCAAATCGATCTACCTAGAAAGAGCTCAAAGTTCCCTTCTAAAAGTCATGACTTTCAACAAAATTCCGACTGGCTCAGGTATTTTTTATGCAATTTAGTGAAGAGACAAAAGTAAGTCGGGTGAAGACGCCCCTGCATATATAACTGTAATGACCTACCATTTCCACCTTGATCGCTTGCAATCTCCCAGCGTGCGCTATTTAGGATCATTTTTTCGAAACAAGTGATTTATGTTAAAAACCAGCCAGTGTATTAGCGTCGCCTGCAGCATTCAGGACCGACCGACCGACTTAGGGACCTTAAAAAAAGCCCTAGTGCCATCTTAAATACTGACAAGGCGTTTGGAAGCTTTTTGATGTTGCAAATGTCACTAGGCAGTGGTGCTCGCGTACCATCAGGCAAGCCATTTGCTGGTTTCCCTCCTACTCCATAAAGAAAACTTCTATTGGCTTTCCGCCGGTTGTATTGCCAAAAACATTGTCTTCAAATCATTCTACGACGGTAGAACCCCGCAGCTGCTTCCGCTACTGAATGGGCCAGCAGCGAACTGGATAAGTACCATGTCGTCAGAGAAAATCGGCGTAAAGTTAATGTGATTTTGCTTCCGAGTTTCGCCCGGTGGCCCATCCCTCTCTCTCCCCTTTTTTGCTACCCTACCCACCTCTTTCTCCATCCCCTCCCCCCTCCTGCTCTTTTTCCCCTTTCCTTCCCGGACTAGGACGGAATAGGAGTGAGAGGGATCTCACTCCTATTCCGTCCTCTCTCCTTCTCATTCTTCCCTACCCACCTCTGTCTGCCCACCCTCTTCTCTGCCCTCCCTCCACTCCTCCTCCCTTTCAATAATTCAAAAATCCCCCCTAAAAGGCTAACAACACATTCGCTATATGTGTATTGCACCAAATGTTCATGGGAGGCGATGATCACTTAACATAAGGTGATCCTCTTGCTCGTTTGTCAGCCATAAAAAGAAAAAAGGAACAAGGTAATTCTTCTAATCTAACTGATTTACGATGGTATAAAGAGCAATAGTGATGTGCTTTTTTATATATTTATTTACGAAACACTGTTTTTTATTGTTGTTTTTAAAATTTGTGAGGAAGCTAATACCGACTCGGAATGCAGTTCTGCTGAGGAGAGCCGGCGAGAAACTCAACAGTTGCTTGTTTAAAATACCGTTATAATATGTTAAGCCTTAATACAATGTAATAACTGTTCCATACTCGTATAGTCAATAAATTAAGTTCCACAAATGTTGATCTCCCAGAAACTGCTGAATACTGTAATATGATTCACGTAATAAATAATTTTTAATTTTAGTTTTACAAGGGCCAAGCTGTAGATTAAGATATTTTGTGGGATTCTGTGTAATATGCATATAACAGGGTCCATGAAGATTTTATGCGCATTTTGAAGTCGAAATCGAGGTGTTACAGGTTCATTTTCATTTATAGTATTCACTGTGTGTCTGTCGCTGATTTTTATAACAATACTAAAATTTTGTCGATTAATATAATAAATGTAATACTACGGAATCGAAATGAGCTTACTCCTAGTGTCAATTGTTTTCAATTATGATGTATAAGCGAATAAGAAGCTTCCATATCCTAATTCTTAGTCATTTATTGCCAATATTCGACAGCTACAAAATACTCGCCCCAATGACGAGAATTGTGGACTACTTGCTCAAGGGCTGTACAATTTAACAACTTCAAAATTGGTTCAAAATTTAAAATCAGGGAGTAATACACATCAGAAAGTCGATAATTATCAAATAATTTTAAGTAATAACAATAAGCTCAAGTTATTGGCAATTGGTGACGAGTATGATTTGAAATCATAGAATCTTTAGACCCTAGTAGAGCAGCAAATTGTTCTGAACAACTCTACCACAGGGATTAATACTAGGCGTTTTAGTAATAATAATAATAATGTCCTCCCGACCGAATCCGGCCACGGCGGCCGATCTACAAGAGATCAGCCAAGTGCGC
>DWHO01001614.1:0-14976 GCA_018247575.1 Eurytides lysithous rurik | reverse complement strand
ATTGTAGTACCATTGATATCTTTGTCTGATTATATATGTTTGAGTTTTTTTTTTTGTTTCTGGTGTGCAATAAAGTATCTATCTATAACAATAAAAGGAACCAATTCAAAGGAAATTAGTTGATAAGTAACAGTCTATATGTGACACTACTTTGAGGCTGCAAAGACGCAAGCACTGACACGCTGCTCCAGTGCAGATTGATGTCTTACTTAAATAACATTTTTAACGTTTTTCTGCTCTTTGTGCTCGTTCATTGTAAGCAAACAGCATTTAAAATTATTAACTGAAAGTTTACAAATTCATTGGTGCCAGCACCGCGACTTAAGCTCGATTTGCTCGAGTAATTTGAATTAAAAACAACCGAGGAAAAAGCGAGTCTATTGTTCTTAAAAACGTCTTTTATGCTGTTAAATAATTCATACGAGGCCAAACAAATTAACTGCCTTCGTGGCCTAGTGGTACAGATCCGCGATTTAGAAATCAGAGGTCGTGGGTCGAATCCCGCGCAGGGCAATATATTTCGAAAAAACTCGTGACTTTACGAGCCAGACTGCTGGACTGTGTTGCCAAAAGTGTATACTAAATTGTTGAAAAGTAATATAAAAGAATATGAAGAAAAATATTTTTTTATAATGTAATTGAAACTAAAGTTTCTTGCCGGTTCGAGAAGTTTAAGACGAGTTTAATTTCGTAAACGGATGTCATTTTTTTTATATTCATTTGTGCTTGAAACAAGCCTTTATTGTATTGTTAAGTAGTGTTGTAGTAAGTAAAGAGTGACATAGGCTACTTTTGTAGCAGAAGATAATATTCGAGAAATCGAAATAATGCGAGCGTGTAAGCGAGTTATAGTATGAATATAACAGTAATTTTATAATTAAAATTGAAGGGGACTAAAAGAACAAAGCCGCACATCGACCATTCCACATGAACTACGCCGAGTTATGCTTTTTACCTTTGACATCCCTCCTAATGAAATTTAATGGCGTTTAAAACGCTTAATATTAAGTATTTATGCTAATAAGTTTTTTCGTAAGCGATGCCCGCGCACATTTGCATACATTTGAGGCCTCGTTTCGAATGTTCAATGGCACATACGCCGCATAAATATTGTCTCTCCTTCTGTTTTTCTGGAGCGTCCATTTTGCATAACACTCCGCCCCCGCGGCCCTTTGATTATGACTCGCTTCAGAATAATGGCGCTCTCAATTTTAACGAGTCCATTCCGTTTTCATTAATAACGCTCATACATTTAACGAATCGAAACTCTTTCCGAAGGCATATTTCGAAATTTACTAAATACTCCAGCGATCCGGCTATATCTTAACAACTCTACTACTGAATCAACATCCATTATGGTATATTATAAACCTGTTTGTGTATATATCCGTTGAAACTGACTAAACTACATCTAAACTTATTTACTTTTTTGTTAAACTATATTATAATATACCGTACAATTTACGATGGGTTAACTAAGTCACATAAATTAATAGGATTAAAAACATACAAAAAATGAACGCACATAAACGTACGAATAAACTTATTTAAAAAGGAGCTGAACTATAATATATATTTTATATTTATTAAATATTATTTTAACCTTAAAAAGAATTAGTACTTAGCAACATGCACGTCAAATGTCGCCATGATTAACATAACTAAGCAAAATACGTATAAGTTACTCAAAGAAATAAATCATGTTAATTTCTCAACGCACTCCTCTCTAATTGCCGACCAACTCGTTAAATATTAATTAAACTTTCATACGGCGGTGGTAAAGTTAATAAACCCTTAAAAATGTTATAAAAAATGTGTTCATTCGTACGTTCGTTTGTCCCGTCTTCACGCGATATCAGATTAACAAATCGATGGATTGTTCTACTATAGGTACATTCTGTAATAAAGGGCCTACCTGCCTGCCTACTTTCATTTATTTCTTCAAGAAGAAAGTATATTTATTTATTTTTTGTTATTCTCTTATAAAAGTTACAGTTAGTAACAAACGGACGTACGAATGAACACATTTTTAAGGGTTTATTTACTTTAACACCATTGTATGAAGATTTAATTAATATTTAACGAGTTGGCCTACAATATAGAGGAATGCGTTGAGAAATTAACATGATTTATTTATTTGAGTAACTTATACGTATTTTGCTTAGTTATGTTAATCATGGCGACGTTTGACGTGCATGTTGCTCAATACTAATTCTTTTTAGTGTTTAAATAATATTACTTCAAATCGCAATCGATACGAGCAAAGCCGTAGCCTAGGCGTAGCAAGTCTATGAACCACATAGCACCGCTAGAAAAGTGTTTCCAGGTGTTGCATCTTTAACACCCTAGCCCTCTTAGCAACCCCCGTGTTACATAGCCCTACATTTCGCTACTGACCTATATGAAACCGAAGCAACCCTCGCTCCTTCAGAGTTCTTTCAATTATTCAAAGTACTCTCAACCCGTGCCCGCTTGGGGTTGGCAAGAATGTTGTAATTCTATATACGTCTCGGGAAGGGTTGCGCGGCGCTGTTTGCAAAGCTACGGCTATGTTTCATTCATTGACTTGTGGCAACCGAGATTGTAAGTAAATTTGTCTGGAAAAGTCTAATCGTTACAAATCCACCTTTCTCAAAACAGTTTGATGCAAAATAATTTCGTGTTTACAACGAATAATGGTCCAGTGTAATAGTGTATCAGTGTCGCCACTGTTGATGGTTTTTTTATTCAGCCTGTCATTGAATAACGGTGCGAAAGAAAAACAATGATTATTAATTTGATTAAGAGAAAAGAAAAGAGAGTATTCATAAATAACAACATCGGCAAAAACTAGATGAAAAATACAATGAACAAAATATTTACTTCTTATTTATCACCTTGTTCCATTTTGTACACTTTACTAAGAAACAACTGTTGTAAAACCGCCAACTGCCCAGGGTAGGTACGAGAGTAACAACATCTTTTGTTAATTATGTGCAACCTTCAGCATTGTTACGAATGACCTTTGAGAACTTTCACGTAAACATTAAGATTGCAGAGAAAAGCGAACTTTGAGGGACTAAAATAATAAAATATACTCTAAGAATCTGAAACTTACATGTATTAAGAAAGATTTTATTCAAAGAAAATTATATCTGTTCATAATATGTACAATAATCGTAGCGTAATGTACTTTTTCAAACTTAAGGTTTGACAAATAGTTGGAAATAATTTGAAATTATATTTCAGTTCAAGTTCCAAATACCAATTATAACTGCCATGTAATACTAACAGTTATAACTATATACTGGATTATTATTTTTTATATCATATTTTTTTACAGTGAACAATAACAGTGCTACACATAAATATGTTTATTTTAATCATAATCATCTAGTGTTACAGTTATCGACGCAATGTTAAGACATAAACCTAACTTATTCATGCGTAAACATACCAGTAAATTATCTGAAACTATTTTGCAATATTGAATGCCTACTTACAATTATATTATTATACATTGTTAACATATTACCTAATATCGTGTAATTAGTTCATATATTAGTTATACTGCTTCCGTGGCCTAGTGGTATAGGTACTGCTTTACAGACCGAAGGTCGTGAATTCGAATCACGCGGAGTGGTAATGACTTTATGTTGATGTTTGTAATTTGGTATAGGACATTGCCAGCTCCCCTCCAACGGGTTCCCGCCTGGTCGTGGCGTGGATCTAGTAGCCGTGGCTTGGTCACCCACGGCGAAGCTAACAGGAACCAAATACGGCCAGGGAGGACGGGTTGACATTGGTATGAGGTCACAATTCCCTGTCCTCTCAGCCAAGGTAAAGTTCGTTGAGTTGATGCGGCGTTATGGGGTCGTGGGAGGAGAGGAGTGTCGGTATTAGGATGCGCCGTTCTCCGTACCCTCTGCAGCCATAACGTGGTGAGCGGTAAAGCTCAAAACCAGGTCCGCCGTTGAGGGCTGGGAGGCCTGCTACTTTTGGGCAACAGCTCAGTAACGGCGTCTCAGATCCTAGTTTCCATGGCCTCCTGCAGTGGACGCGTGGGGTCCGCTGGCTATTCTAAAAGAGGCCGAGTAACAAAGCGTCCTCCTTGTTCAAGCACGCCTTGCCTAAAGTTTTTTTTATGGTGTAGGCTGACAAACGAGCAACCGGCTCGCCTGATGTTAAGTAATTACCGCCGCCCGTGGACATTTACAATATAACAGAAAATATATTAAAAATATTATATGCACTTGCAAATGTGTTGCTAGCCTATAAGGGGGGAATTTTTGCTGGGATCGCGAAATTGTACGAATGCGTTCTTATGACATTGTCTATATGTGTCATAGGTGGAACATCGTGGGGGTTTTAGTCGATGCATGTATAGCGGGCACATATATGTGGAGGGTATGTGTAGGCATAGTAAATAAACAAAAAAGAATCATTACAGGTTGCCCGATTGCCTAAAAAGTAAGATGATCCATCGGATGGGCATATCGCGAAACCATCTAGCGGTGGCTAAGAAGAGTTATTACTTAGAGGTCGGTTTAATGACACCATTTCTGCGGCTGATCTCTTATTGGTCTTGTCGAGTATCCATCTTATCGGGCAACGAGAGTAAAGAAAGAGCGAGTGGTCTTATATTAATTCAATTTTTAAACTGTAACTGACACGACCATAAGAGCACAGTGCTATCTTGAAATCTGTTTTGAAATGTGCTCGTCACTTAGAGATATAAGATGTCCAATTTCAATGCGGTGTAATTGGTTTGTAATCATTTACTTTCTTCTCTGTCTATTCTCTGCGATTGTTCAAATAGATTTCAAAAATTACTTACTTTTGTATTAACGCTGGGAGTTTGTTTCTTATATTTTTTAAACATTAAGTGATAAAGTAATCTGAGAAACTAATTTAATGCAAGCTTGGAATCCGGTATCATTAGAAATCGATAATCACTTGAAGACTTTTAAAAAGTGATAAGATAGCTTTAATTAAATCTACAAGTAGTTGAACGTATAATTGTTAATAAAAAAATATATATATTTTGTCACGAAATTTAAAAAATACTTTTAACAACAGTATGACTTAATTCGTAAAACCGCAAATAACAAATAATGAACACATAGTTAAAAATCTTTTCTATTTTTGGAATTTCCATTTCCTTTACAAAGGTATATTAAATATTTGCAATATCCAATGGAATTAAAATAAAAACAATAATTATCAAAACTCTTGCGATTTTAAGTATTCGACTGTGATAAACGTACAAATATTTTAAATAACATATTGCGGGAGTTTTATATAAATAGTGTAATCAAGTCCGATTTGCAGCAAACAGCAAGTCATACTTAAAGTTAACTAACCAATAGACATTAAAAAATGTTATACATATTAAGCCTCTTTGTTATTACTGCTAACGCTGCATTCGATCATGAGATACACGCAAAATTTGAGACATTACCTCGGAGGGAATTCATCGAATACTTCAACAGTCTGAACCTCGCGTGGAAGGCGAGGCATTATGAGGAGGAAGAAAGCAGATATCAGTACTGCACTTTTATCGATCACAATACCACCTACCCGACCGTAAGACATGACGTGAGTACCCTAAATCTGCCCGACAGTTTCGACGCCCGGACGAAATGGTCCCAATGCGCCTCCATCGGCAAGATATACGACCAGCAGACCTGCGGTTCTTGCTGGACGTTCGGTACAGCGACTACAGCCAGCGACCGAAGCTGCATCCACGCGAATGTCGACGTCAACCTCTCAGAACAGGACTTGAGTTGCTGCACCAAGTGTTTTCAAACAGCTGCGTGCAGCGGCGGTTTACCCTCATCCGCGTTTCAGTTCTGGATCGACAGCGGACTGGTAACTTACGACTGCATGCCTTACGACTCCGCGGCGATGCTAAGCAACACCGCCTGCACCAAGACCTGTGTAAACGGTAAAGACTACAACGGCGATAAGCAATACGGTGGCAGGGTCTACGCAGTGTCGTCAGAAGAAGATCAAATTAAGGCGGAACTTTATAACAACGGCCCTATCGAAGCGACTATAACTGTCTTTGACGACTTAAAGGCTTACACTCAAGGCGTTTACGTTCACACTTACGGGAGAAAGTTGGGCTTTCACAGTGTACGCGTGATTGGTTATGGTGAGGAAGGTGGTCAAAGTTATTGGTTAATCGCCAACAGCTGGGGCACGACGGCGGGAGAAAACGGCTTTTTCAAATTAAAACGCTACCAGACCGAAATAGGACTGGAAGATTACTTAATTACCGCCATGCCCAAAGGGTATTAGACATCGATACGAGTTTTTCTGAAATATGACATTATAATAAATCCAAATAAATGACTAATAAACCACTCATGAAGGTTGTAAAAACTAACATCATTTTCCGTTTAATTTTATTATTCTAGTTAAATAACGCTACGTGGATAAGAAATGCCAACTAACCTCTACATAAATCTAATTATAATAGATATAAAAGCGTTAGAAGGAGACAGCTACGTTGGATATTATATGTATAAGCTTATTTAGGTTAGCTTATACTGCATACCCAATTGTAAAAATAAAGGACAAAATATAAACAGAAGCAAGTATAAATGATGCAGAATGTGAAGAATTTCCTTCCTTATTTATAATATCTAAATAAGCCTTAAATAAAATCATTAGAACTGGTGAAACATCCAAGAAAACCAAAATCACATCCAGCATTGCGCACATAACAAACAAAAGATTTTTGTTAGCAAAAAAAATCTCAACAAAATTAAATCGATTAGTAACTAAACCAAATACTTAAAAAAATTACTAATGAATAACAGCAGCACAAATGTTTCTATTGAAGCTGTCACCTTCGCTCACTTCCAAAGACTACATACATCCTTTAAAATGTATGTTTCAAACCAACGAAGAATACAGATATTGCTGGAGCTAAACGCAATGTTTATTTATAAGAGTAATAAAACTTTTCCGCTCAAGAAAATGTAAGCTCTAGTTCTTGATAAAGCTTCTGAACGCGTTACATTAAAATGTACACGTGCCTGTGTGAGCAGCTCGTTGTGATAGTTATCGCAGCCTTGCTTGAATGTCAAGGACTGGACGGGTTTGTTCCTTTTGCGACTAAATTCTTTATTAGTATTTCATAAAATTTGTTCTTTTTAATTTTTCATAACTTTGCGAACGAAGTAGCTATTTTAGCTACACAAATGCTATTAAATGATTGATGCCACAAACCACATTAATCTGGCTTGAAATATACTACGTAGTACACTTTGAGGACTTTTATATAAAAGGTGTTTTGATGGAACATATGGGAAATTCTGTGTAAGGAAATAGAGGAACGTTGGTACCCAGAAAGCACTGGTCGTTTGACGTCACCATCTTTTACATCTGGATCACAAATGCAGTGCATAGCTAAATCGAGTTTTGACTAGGCAGCTCTAAAAAGTTGTTTATTAAACTAAATTAATACTATTATGAGCAAGTGTGTTGCCTGATTTGCTTGTTTTATCACAAAGGTAAAACATGTTTAGTGTCTGTTTATGCAGAGGTTACTAATTATTTAGAAAATACTACCAAAAAAAATACGCGAAGCCAAACGATAATAACAAACCGGAGGTTATATAATGACGCAATCACGCAAATACGTGATTGCGTCATTATATAACCAATACGCAATACAATGACGCAAATCGCAAGCGGTTCCAAATAATCTATTATTTTTATAAGAATTCCGTTTCTACATTCGCTTACAGTACCCTAAAAAAAATATAACACAAGCGAAGTTGTTCAAAGAGCAAACCGTTTTCAATGCCAAAGCCATTGTCAAGGCCAAGGTCGCACAGCACAGCGCGATCTCAAGATATACATTTAGTCTAGAATAGTTCAAGGTTTATCATTACAGCTACAAAGGGATGGAAAATTTATGAAAGTCTTCTCGGAAAATGAAAGAGAAATTACGTACAACATTGACCTTCTACAAGCGATATTTTATAGCAGCGTAATTTACTTCTATGATATGAATCCTTCAGAAACGTGCTTGCTTTATTTCCAATAGAAATAACGAAAAACATTATGGTTCTTTGTTTGAAGTTTATTTTAGCTACATTGTTTTTTTTTAGTTATCCAAGAATATTTAATAAGTATAAAAAATATTCCCTGCAGCATAGACTTTCAGAAATTCAAGCAAAGCTGAAAAATCATGATGATATTTCGCAATGGTTGAATACAAGAACAACAAACCGACAGAATTTGTTATTGGAGACATTAATGCATTATAACATTGTTAACATGTCTAACAAATGTTAATTTTGATTTTTATAAAATATATATATTTTGTATTTCTAGGCAAATATTTTTATCAAGATTTCGTTACAAATAGAAATACAATCAAACAATACAGTAAAGATTCATATCAGATAAATTTTTGGTAACAAATTAGAATGCAAACAGCGTTTGTTATTCTCTCCAGTACCCCTCTGGCTTTGTCAATTGACATATTTTTCGCATTCCCTTTTTTTTTCACCAACCCGTTATCTCGACGCATTAACAAAATTACACGGAGCCCTTAACAAATGGAAGCGTCCAGCCCGCAACGATGCAGACGCCCTAATGTCTGGCCATCAGGTCCCTAAATGACAACGTCACCTGCCAATTACGCACAGACAAACAACGACAGAAGCGCTGACCACAGACCATTGCCGCTTCGCATACGGATTTTCGAAAATCCGTAGCACCTCACCAGTGATGTACAACAAAATTTCTAGCCGTATTATTTTACCACTGATCCGTGGTACAGGTTTTGTGTTCAGGAATTATGGGCCAAATCCATCTCTGGATTCAATGACGTCATTCTGCATCGCAATGACAGGCGGCGAAAGGGCGAACGCTGTAGGCATTGTTTACACGAATCCATGTCGTAGTAACTTTATTAAATCAATATTTTTAGTACATATGCCACTTATAATATTTAACTAACAACAATTCTAATTAAAGTTAACGATCATTCATACATAGCTGTATATTGATATGTCCTGACTGACTGTTCCATTCTTTCAGCGTTGAAAGTACTGAAAATATGAACTAAGAAATATTCAAATAAAAATTGAACCAAAGGATATTATTATTTCATTGGCATATAAAATTTTAATACTTACCACTATTATTATTAGTCGGATGTAACAGATGCTCTATAAATAAAAAAACCTTTTAAGAAATAGACAAATTAGTCTTTAGAGACTGTTAAGAAAAAATATAAAAAGGACTAAAATAACACGTGACCCCGCCCGCCGGTCTTAGATGACTTAAATACATTTAAAAGTACATTTAAACTACAGTTCCATAACAGACAAATACAAACGAACAGGATATCTTTACTAATTAGATATACGTATTTATAAAGGAAAAAATATTTTTAAATTAAAATGGCACCAAAAAAAGCTTAATAATATGTAAGTCCAATCTAAAACATAATTTTAACCAATTAACGTTTTAGTTGAAAGGAACCGAAAAGATTAAAAGGATACAGACACAAAAAGTGGCAGTATGCAACGAATCACCATTGGGCTGTATATTGCTACTTATTGTAACACCAAGCAATCATGTGTACACACCACTGTGTTTCTATTTAACGGGGAATGTTGCCAGAGCAATTGTTGATTATAGTGATAAAACGTCTAAAATGTTATGGTGACATTTGGCACTCAACTAACTCGTCCTGTCACTTTAACTAAAAAAAAAATTGATAATTCGGACAATACTTGTTTTGTCGTAATTTAGTGAAATGACCGCAACATTGCGGAATGTGCCAATACCGACGGGCAGATGAAATTGCAGAAATTGAACTACGCTGCAATATGTTTCACGTGTATGTATAAAGTGAAACACGTATTATATAACGTTTATAGAATTGCTTAGTTCTTGCTCATAAATAATTATTAAAAAAGCTAACTTTTAAATATTAAGTATTTAATAGTTAGCTTAGCTATAGCCTTGTTTGCTTTCATTAATAAAAAATATTCAAAGTCATAAAAAATTAAGAAAAATGTGAGTCTAGGCTCTATAAAACTACATAATATATATGGGTATAAATCATGGGTTGCATTTATTGATGGCATAACTTCTGGGGTAGGTATTAAATGTTGTCATTATTTGCATTGTTTCGTCATTTTAAATGAAAGTATTGTTCCGTTCTATCGATTAATGAATTGATACATTATTCAGTATTAATTTGTATGTTATTCACAGACACGAATATATAATATCACAAATTGATTAATGATAAGCAATATGTGTTATTACAAAAGTATTCATTCTTACAGGGTCTGTGTTTATTAGCTACCCCTTTCATGAATCATATTTATTTAATTAGTATTTTGTTTATGAATCAGGCTGGCAAACAAGCAAGCGGCTCACCTAAGGGCAAGTGATCACCGCCGCCCATGTACATTTGCAGCATTACAGAACGAGCAAATGCGTTCCCAGCCTTTTTTGAAAGAGGGAAGGAGGAGGAGTGAGAAGGAGGGAGCGGAGGGGATGGAGGAGTGGAAATAAGGAGGGAAGGGGATGGGAAAAAACACTTCCACTTTACGCCGATTCTCTATGAGGTCGTGGTACTTATCCGGATCGAACCGGCCCTTTCAACAGCGGGGGTAGCTGCGTGGCTCTACCACCGTAACAAAACGAAACGTCCGAATTTGAAATCTCCAGTGAAACACGATAAAATTAAAAAAAAAAACCCATGTCGCAACACACGTCTACACTTGACGTACCAAGTGGTAATACAACAAACCATTAGGCGTACTAAAACTAATTACAAGAATAATTACGTTCACTTTGAGTGCGGTTCGGAAGAGTTATGAAATTTCAAGTCTCCTGTCACGACAGCACTTACAGTTGCAGTTTGCGCAGTTTATTTTCACCCGATTCGCGGGAAATGAACGATTGCGTATGCGGAGGCATGGGCGTCGTTTCTAGTGCTCTTATCTACCATGTCGCCTCGAGTGCATGAAGCAACGTGGCTTTATGTAACACTCATTGTTGACGGCTGTATGGATTGGTTTCAAGTACCAGGTTACCGCCGAGAATCGCGATATATATTAAGCTTTGTTTATAGCCTGTGACATCGACTTGTCAGGTTACGTTTCATGATACGTTTTTGACGTATTTTGTACTTCTTAATAATCAATGAAATTAAATAGTTAACCATTTAATGTATTCCTCGGAGATACATATTATGTACGCATTCTGAACATATGGTTTTAAGCAACGGATAAATTTCGGTAAGAGAAAGAAGTTGACCTCATCGCCCATCCATCATAATGCGTAGGGGTAAAGAGTGAATTATGCAGCTTAGTTCTATAGGCCTGCGCTTTACAAATCAGAGGTCGTGGGTTCATGAAATGAAATGTTTTGGTTTACAAAACATTTCAGGTATTGTGTATAGGCGCATTTTGTGTGTTTTTTCTGAGTTATCAGGGCTTAAGGTCGAAGCTATATAATATTCATAGCTATATAACTTTTGACCTTTTTATTATTAAAAATATCAACGTCGTAATGCCGTTATTACGTATGCAGATGACTCATTTGTTTATGTCACATCTTTTTCTAAACAATATTGTATGTTACTTTTTTTGTAGTGTGCGATATAACGTATACCTTTTCCAGTGACTGAAATGTAAAGGTGGGCGAAAAATAAACTGTTAGAAAAACGTATGTAAAAACGTCATATCAGTCAGGGACGTCTTGAGTTTATGTATATATACGTCATTAGCGTCGCGGCGATGTACATAATTATGTTTATAACACTGACTTTGCCTCTAAGTCTGTTGACCCTTGTTGCATTCACATCGTTCACGCGAAGGTGCGTGCGCTCGCATGTTTTAATCCCACGCGACGACGCACACAACCGCACTGACCTAGTTATTCCCCATTTTTCTGTAATTACTCACCACTGCTTTGTCGACTCCCCCTACAGGGAAGCGCACCTAGTGGATGTCGCTACCAAGTGCTCGAACTTGGACAGTTTTGGGCGAAGTCACTATCTAGCATTATATTCTTCACTTCCCATACTAATTTTCATTGTTGCAAGCACTCGAGCTTCGACCATATAAACGGACACTGTGATTACCTATATTTGAATTAATTTACTCACCACTATCTATTACATATAGAATGCATAGATAACAGAGTCAGGTTTTGGTAGAAAGTAACTCTTTCAATAACTAACTATACTTGGGAAGACAATATTTGTCAATAAAACTTATAGAGAATACTCAGCGACAATTAGACAAGGTTATTTGTTACAAAATTCTCTGAAGTGAATGTAAGAGAGCATATAAGTCTTGCGAAAAAAAAATTTGACCGAGCGTTAGTAAACATATAGGAAATATGAGACATATATAACAAAACACACCATACGATTACTGAAGTTAAAAATTGTTACATGAACATAGCACGGTAGTTTTTGTGGTGGCGATGTACAAAATAATAGTACGCTTTATGGATCATCCTCGTCACCTCTATACCTACATTACTCCTATGGTATATGCATCCAGTAGTGTGCACTTCGGGGTCTTTGACAATATAATGCAAGGGGACGACAGGGGAGTGCATTCGTATGAAAATCATCACGCTTTAACATAGGTGGTACCTACGTGTCATACGTATTTTTATGTCGCAACCATGTGTTCACCAACACCCACCGTTTTCCTCGATTACGGAGACGTAACGATGGAAAATATTCCCTATTATATAGCTATTGCACTTTGTGAATTGACAGAGAACTAAAATATGTATTTTTACGGAAGATATGTGGAAATTCGAGATATGTGTATAACAAGGGAATATTATTACTCGCTGATTTTTTTTAGTACTACGCCATATCCACAGCTTCGCCGATGTGGATTTTTGGCAAGTATAGTTTGTATGTTTTAGATATTTTGCCAGGATAAAAGTAACCCATTGAGACTTATGCTAATATTACTATACGTAGAAAGGGACATAGCTGCTCGTCAGGAAGTATTAGCTAAGTCATAGAAATGTTTTAAAAATTGGCTTGCGGAGGTTTTAATATGAAAGTGACAGAATTCAGCTTTTTTAAGCTGTAAATAAGCTGACGAGACAAGCGAGTCGTCGCCTAACGTTAAATGACATGCTTACACATAAAAACACAATGACACAGTATATGAAGCTATAGCAATACCTAAAAAACTCCTTGGTACATATACTGCTTATTGCCTAGAGATATAAGCAGATCTAAGCTCGTAATTATAATAGCAATTTTACCCTTCAAACCCGAACGCACTATGACTTGGCAGTAGTATAACTAACCATGCAGTGGTACAACCCCATGATAAACGGAACTGAACACAAATAGTAAACTGTATAAAAATTTGTTTGTTATAATAGAACTACTATTCATTGTTATCCCATACTTTCCAGTACCGTTATTCTGCTTCATACACATATTTATAAATTATTAAGAAATGAAAATGAAAAAGTAACTCTAAAACTAATTACCGAAATATATAGGCGAAAATCGTTTCAATTTTATTGCTAACTAAATATACAAGAAGCTAAATAGTAATCAAATGCCTGCTGCATATAAAACAAGTTACATCAAAGTGGCTATTAAACATACAGTTAGTGTTACCCTACGTTATCATCATTTGTAGGTATATGGAGTATGGGTAAAAGAGTGAACGTATGCGTGTGTGTGTCACGCACTCTGACCCAACGATCGCCCTTTTCGTCGTTTTGAAATCTTGCGAACCGCACAGCTTTTTATGAAGCCGCATACTAACATGCGGAGGCTATTGAAACAAAATGACGGGAAGCCTAATTCAATAAACACCCAATCATACGGCCACGCAGAGATTTAAAGTCTGGAAGAGACAACATATCAAGGACAAACACAGATCACAGAGAAAAGAGAAAAATCACAGTAAAAACTAGGTAAATGCAAAAATCAACAATCTTCAACCTCTGGGTAAGCTTTCATAGGATATTAATTTTATGGTCATCTCTTTTGAAAATCGATAGCTTTTCGATTATCTATTTGTTTAGAGCGAATTGAAAGTGTCTGCCTATTGTGACAACTTTACATTAACCCCTTAATGCACATTTTTTTAATCAATTTAGGTAGGTTTTTGTACCTAAAAAAATTAAATTAAATTAAATTATATTTCTATATTAACCGTGACCGGAGCTGTAATATTTTGCGACATATAAAATTACAGTGACCGTGATGTTCACGGAGCTGCACAATTCTGCTGGTAAACATTGCCCGTATATGTCACGGAGGTGTGCATTAAGCGGTTAAATAAAAAGTAAGTAATATTCACTAATTGTAATCTTATGTGGAATTTACATCTGTTAACAATCCACTGCCACGCCATGACAACACAATATCTCTATGGTTAATAATTACGCTGGCCCTTCACACCAGAACACAATAGTGTTTGGCTTTAGAATAGCTAACAACTCATTATCCCGGACACTACCAGTACTAGCACTAACTACCACTTATTAAATAAATTTTGATTAAACAGTTCAATTAATTAAAAGAGCCGTGGTGGTAGCACAATCTCCGGGCGCTCGCTTACAATTCAATATACTCGAGCAAGCAAGTTCGACACCCTGGTGCCGGCACCAAAATTTTAAGTGCTGCCGATCAGTGCCCTTTTACCCTCTGTATAGAGGAGGACTGTGCCCAGCATTGGGACATATATAGGATGTTACTTTAGGTCAATATATGACTCAAAACTCAAAATACTGACTCAGTTGCAGTTTTTAAAAGGCGTAAGCAAAACGTTTATTTATAAAATGTATATTTGGTTATTGCGCACAATTCTATAGTTGATTGTCATCAATTTAAATATTTCACTACTTATATATATGCACATCTCAGTGGCGATACTACCATACAAGCCCAAAAGCCCGGCTTGCCCTACTAAGGAGTAAAATTTATAAATATTAATTAGCACATAATTC